>JAQIYK010000894.1:0-11553 GCA_034700465.1 Rotylenchus robustus | reverse complement strand
TGCCCCCGTCCCCCCCCCCGAAACCCCCCCCCCGGCCGTTTTGGCCCCCGAACCCCGTCCCCTTTCCCCGTTTTTTTGGAGGCGGGTTCCCCGCCCCCGAAAAACGTAATTTTCCGGGGGGGTCAAACTCTAGTTTTTATTTGAGAAATTAAATTTGAGTCAATGTTCGATCAATGGAAATTACGCTATTTTTGCAGTTTCTCCTGCTGTTGCAGTCCCTGTTCATTGCGATGTGTTCTTTTGCTGAATTTGTGCGTTGCGCGGTCCGCCTGGCGCACGCCTCGGTGTTCTACCGGACTGGCATGCTGACCGTGCTCTATTTCCCCGTCTATTTGCTTTGTTTGATCGGCGTCGATTGGCTCGGCTTTGCGATGCTCATCGAGCGCATTCTGGCCACCGTACTCTACCGTACCTACGAGTTTAATCGGACACCGTACTTTATCGTAGGCTCCACGGCTTTTATGGTTTGTGCGTGTTATTCGTACTGTAGCACTTTTTAAAATGAAAATATGTCGTATTCACTCTCATTTTTCACCTTGTGAAGCAGTGTTGCGCTGATGAGTAACCCGAAACCCCAAACTCAACCCTCATTCCCCGAATCGGCGAAATTTGAGAAAACCTGACTTGAGATTTTTCGAAAAATTTTAATTTTTCTCTCTTAAAAAACATTTTTTCTCAAAATTGAAGCTTTTTTTCTGTCTTACAATATGAAAACAGTGAAAGAAAAATTATAAAAAATTGAAGGAAATTTTCAAAAAAAATCAATGGGAAAGAGCAAATTTACAAAGATTTGAGTCAAAAGATTTTTGCAAATGTTTGTTTGTGTTCATTTTTGGGTCCAACCTCCTTCAAAGTATGGTGAGGAGATTAGAGATATGCGACATTAATATAAGTTAAAATAATTTTTAAATATAATAAATTTAAAAAATATATTGAATTTTAAAAATATTATTTTATTATTACATTTTTGCTTTTTATAAAATAAAAAATATTCAACATTTTTGCAGTTCTTGTTCCCGGTGGGATGCTATTTGATTTTTGTGGATCAAACTCAGATGAATGGCATTCAAAGAGCCGAATATATACCAACTTTGATCATTTTGATCATCGCGCTTAGCTTTGGCTGCATTTTTGTATAATAAAAAATAATCAAAAAATAAAAAATAAAAAACATTTTTTGTTAGGTTTTTTGTTAAAAAAATATAATTTAAAACATAATTACATATTATTAATTATTATTATTATTTGTCAGGTTGTGACTGCCCTTTTGGAATGTAACAAAAGAAAATACAAAAAATTGACCTCTGCTTCTGGGCGAGTGGAGGATTTGTCTGGGCGATATCAGGTCATTTTGATATTACATTTTATAACTTAATTTAAATTAAATTGGCAAAAAATACAAAAATGAAATATATTTAATGGTAAAATATTTTTATAAGGAGAGGCCATTTGTTTTAACTTTATTTTTGTTTAAATTTTGTATTTTGATATTTTTTAATTTTAAATTTTTCTATAAAAATTTAAAATACAATATTTTCAGTTATTTTTGCTTTTAAGCTTGCCGAAAACATTCGCACCAACAAGCAACTGCTCCCGTCCATTGTTTTCCACTTTTACAATGTTCTCCTCACCACTTTGCTGGCCCTGATCAGCTACTACAATTTGGCCACTTCAAGCACTGATCTGTTCGTGCTCACCTACGGCAGTATTTCTGTGGGATTTGCCATCTCGAACATTGTGCTCCAAATCAGCATAATCACGTAAAATATTTGTCACCATCTTTTTTCTATACAATATTGATAAACACGGAAGCAACTCACCGTACTAAATAAAGTTCTTTTTACTTAATACAAGCTATAAATGCAATATATTTTTTATAACACATAATAAATGTATAAACAATCTTTAATTTTAATTCCTATTTAGGCTGTTCTATTAAATATTCCATTTTTTTATTTAATTTTAATATTTTCCGAATGGAAAAACTTAGTTCTAAAATTATTTTATTTTTGTTAAATATTTTCTAAAATTATTTTGTCGTTTGGCATATTTAAACTTTTTCTCGAAAGGGCTTGTATATAAAATTTTTAAGCTCAAAATAATTTGGAATGAATTTTTCGTTTTGGAAAAGTTATGTTTAAAATAAAATCGAAAATTTTTTCGAGCATCTAATAAATTTTTTGTATGGTATTTTAGAATTGGATACTTGTAAAATAAAATAAAAATTTAGAACCCATCCAATGTTGAACAAACATGCAAAGCAATTTTTGGCCACCGCATGGAGAATAATTCGGCGCAGCAACAGTGTTCGGCCTGCAGCAAATGCGCGAGACGCGCAACTGCACGCCAACGAGACGAAAAACTTGCAAAATGTAAGGGCAAATGCTGGTGGAAGCAACAAACAACAGCAACAGCCGATCATGAACATTATGGGCACAACAGTGTTGTGCAACAACAACAACAACAACCAGTTGGAGAACAACCAGATGGAGCAGTACTTCAGAGTGTTGGACAAATATTGGAAATAATCGCATGATAACTAACACCCCTCGAGAATTGGTCCAGGCTTCGATATTTCAAAAAATGACTAAAAACAATACTTTTGAAATTGAAGGCTTAGTGACTTTGGAGATTTGGATTTTGAAAAACTAAGTTTAATCCCAAAACTAATAATTTTACCCACCGAAAATTTAAAACAGACAGATGAGTTAAAAACCAAGAACTGGGGTTTGTTTGTTTAAAATTTTCAATTTTTAAAATTGTATTTATGAAACTTCCATTGATGATAAAAAAAATAGCTGTTTTTATTTGTAAATTATAATTTATATTATAATTAATTTTAGACCATTTAATTTTTTAGATAATTAAATAACACATTAAATTGTGCCAACCTTTAATTAATTATTTAGAATTTAGCTATGTTTGAATTGAGCTGAACCAGAATCTGTAATTTATTTTCACCAAAATTTTTATGAAATTTAAGTGTATAAAATTGTGAAATTTTAACAAGATCAATTTTTAATTTCACACCAAAATTTAAAAATAAAAATATATTTTTAATTTAAACTTGTAAAATTAAAAATTACACATAATGTATCGACAGGGAAAATTAATCATAATTTTATTGGACTTAACAATAAGAAGATATAAAAAATAATATAAAAAAGAATATATAAAAAATATATAAATACGTTAAAAATAACCCTTTTTCCTGCAAAATTATTATTGTTATATAATTCCAGCGAGAAAAATAAATTTAAGGCATAAATTTGTTAAATTGTGCAACATTATGGAATTAAAATATTTATTTTTTTAATTTTCATTATTTTGCCATAAAATTTTGAAAAAACATCTAAAATATTTATGTTGAAAAATACTTTCTTCAGACATTTTGTTCGGTTGTCTCATATTTTAATTATTTTTATGCTTTTTACCTTTTTATTATAAAAATATTTGATAATTGATTTCTTTAAATCAATACCAATTTTTAAAGGCCGTAAGTTTCGCATTTAAAATATCAAATAAAAAATATTTCGACGTAATTATATACGAAGGAAAAAAAATCAAAAATGTATAAATATATATGTAGATATTAAAAATTCAATCTCTAAAATTTAAATTATTTGAACCTTTTTTTCGAAATTTCCGGCCCCAAAAAACTCGATTTCCAAGTGAAGGTGAATAAGTAGAATCAATCCCATCCAATTGTATGTATCTAATCCGATCAAATCAGTGATTGGTCAAATTCGGCCGGCTCAATCTGTTGGTTCGCGTTGGTGTCCATCTGGTCGAACCATTCCTTGTGCTGCTCCAATTCCTCTGCCGATTTTCCCTTTGCCAATTTGTTGGCTACCGAAAAGGCAATTGCTTCGCCCAGCGAAATTTTGCCATCCGAGTTCAAATCCACCTAAAAACCGAATAAAATAGACAAAAAAAAGCTTCAAAAAATTGTTGAAAATAAAATTTAGAACATTAACAAATAATTTACTTTTAATTTTCTTGTAATTTTTGTTTTTTGAGCCATGCAAACATTGAAAAGTGATTTTATTACTTATTTATTGATATAAAATTTATTGATAAAAATTATACATAGATACATAATAAGTATCAACAAAAGGGATGGGATTTAATATTTACAAAGAGAAAAACTGGGCATGGGCACTAATTGCAAATTTGATGTTTTTGGAAAACATCCAAAAATCAGCTTGGTCCGTCCCCCAATGGTTTGCAAATTATTTGTTTGTTTGGTCCCCCAAATGCTTTTTAGCATTTTTAATAGCTAAAAACACACATTTTTCAACATTTTTTTAAATATGCAATTTTTCAAAAACATCAAATTTGCTATACGGCCAAAAATTTGTTTGCAAAATTTAAAAAAACTTACCTTTGCAAATCTTTCTTTGGCCACTTGGTTTTCCGTTGCTCTTATTGTTCCATTTCCACGTGATCTCTCCGAATAGGCAGCAAATCTAGAGAAATAAAAAAATAAACTTATTACCGTATTATTACCGTCCTCCAATAGTACTTCTCTCTATTTCTATCTCCCTCTAATTGTATATTTTTGTCGTAAATTTTACCTTAAAATTTAATTATTTATTGTATATTCTAACTCACCAGTCAGACTAACTCATTTTGCTACTAAAAAATTTTAAAAAATTATTTGCCCCAAAAAACAAATATCCAGAAAATCTCTCATTTTTCTATATAATTTATTTATTTGTTTTTTGTCAAATGACTTTTTTGCTCCTTCCGGCACACAATTGCCACATCCCTCCCAGCAGTACGTGTCATGGTATTCCGGGTCCTCGCAATATTTGCAACTGCACCGCGGGTGCGGGGTGCACGTCTCCCTTCTGTGCGGGAAATGGATATGCTACTGATGAGTTGCTGAATCTCGGGTTTTTAATTGGTTTTTAAAAAGTCTATAGGGTGTATTTCGGTACAAAATACGAAAATAAATTATACGTGCGAAACGAGAAAGAGAAGGGATACAGAAATTCTGATATGCTACTCGACTTTTTCCAACCCCAAAAACCCGAACCGGGAAATTTTAGGTTAACTCGACACGAAACACGGCCCAAACTTTTTGCTAACTTGGTGCAACCCTGGTTGAAAGGTAATGAGGGGTAGGAGATAAAAAGCCAAGTTAAGCTTAAGAGACAGATGAAAAGCAATGTACAAAATTGCAAATTCATCTTTGAAATTATGAGAGCAATTTATCATGAAGGCAAAGACACTAATTTCAAAAATGGTACAAAAATGGTAATTTTAAAAATGGCACTTTTCGAACATTCCTTTTTATGGTCGTCCGTAAGAACCCAAAACAGTGGGAAAATTTGTTAAACTGAGAACGAAATCAAAAGCACTACCACTGCCATTTATCATTTATGTATACCACCTGCGGTCCGTGCTCGTCCAATACATTAAGCACACCACGCACTTGCAGCCGAAAGCATTGCACCAATTTGGATGATCGCATTTCGCCCCTAAAAAAATTAAAAGAATTTTTATAGCAAAATTAATCATAAATTGATTTAGTTCGGAGTATTGAAAAAAAGAAGAAAAAAATTATTTTATTTTTTGAATGTGATCAATTTAAACTTTTATTGAAAAATGCTATTAAAATTTTGGAGAAAATGACGATTTAACAAGTTTATTTTTATTTTGCAGAAGCCGTTAATAAATCCATCCAATATTTTCATTCAAAACATTTGCTTGGCAAATTTCTACAAATTCTTTAATAATTAATCATCAAATTACTGAATTATTTTATTGGTCTGAAAATATTCAAACTTTTTTCTTTGTTTAATGATGAATTTTTAATTAGGTACCTAATTTCTGTTTTTATTTTCATTCAAAAAAATGATTTTTTGGTCATTTTTTGTTGATTTTTCAGTTAATAAATCGTTATATCATCCTAATAGGTAGTCCAAACATCAATTTTAATTTTTATTTTTGAAATAATACTTTTACTTACAACCATACATGCAACATATCTCATATGTGTCCTGTGTGTCCGTTTCGTAGTCCACACAGCACGCCAAAATCTGAAAACCAAAACATATGTTTAATTGATATTTTTCGCCAAAATAAGTATATTTTGTTTTTCTTGAAATATTTTTGATTAAAAAAAATAAATAAAATTCTATTTTTAATCTTTTACCAGAAATCTAACTGATTTTTAGATATTTTTTATTTTTATTTTAACAGACAATAAGATGCTAATTTTCCAACCTCATTCCATTGAACTAGGATTCCCAATATGACCATAAAAATTAAATTCGACATATTTCTAAAATACATTGCAATTTTACAACGAAACAAAAATCATAAATAATGTAAACAAAATACTATTAGGTCATCTTTAAAAAAATTAAGTTTTTGATAAGTTTATAGAGATTAAAAAAAAACTCTTTATAACAAAAACAGCAAAAATAAATAAAAAGGATTCAATAAGAAAAAATAAGTACTGTCCTCGTTTGTCTCATTTTGGGACGATTTTTCAAAAAAAAATCGATTTTTCAACTCAAAAACGCTTTTTTATGGATTTTTAAGCAATTTCAAGAAATTGACAAAATACAACTTGAAAAACAAAAGGGTCCCTCTCCCCCCTTTACTTTTGCAAAAGGGGGATACAAAATACATACGAGGACAGTACCAACAAAAACATATTTTTATTTTGTATTTCATTCTTTTTGACCAAATTTAATAGTAGTAATTCATTGTTTGATTTTTTAAAATAGCTTTGATATTCTTCCATTGTGGATAATTTTTATTGGAAGTTGGGATTTATAGAATTTCTATAAAAATGAAAGTGTTGAAAATTATGCGCTCCCAGTCTTTCCAATAAAAAATCTCAAATTTTTTGTGCATTAAAAAACAAAATGCACTTTGGACCGAAAGAATAAAAAATCGATAATTTATAATTTATAAATAAGCTAAACTTCGCAATAAAAGATATAGAATATAATATATATGAATATGCAAAATACAAAATATCAACAAGGGTCCTTCTTATTATGCAGGTGTGAGTGCCCGCTCACCATAGAATGCCTCTTGATATGTGATGAGCAATTGGTAATTACGTGCACTGTAAAATCAATTTTTAAATCGCTTTTTGGATTACTGTAAGTTCAAAGGCAAATGTATATACCGTATACATTTGACTTAGGTACTATACCTGTAGAATGCGCTCTCAACCAAATGAATGCACTCCGCGTACCGTGCCGCGCCTCCTCCTGGGCCCAACCGTGTCTGAAGCAAGCGGAGTAGTAGGCGCGAGTACCGTACCTGTTCCGAATACCGTAATATTTGTTACTCAAGTAACATACTTTGTTTCCAAAAACAGACCATTTTGCTACTACTGTTACTAGGAAAATTCTCTCCTTTCCGAGAGTACTATGCATCTATGGTTACTGTAATACTACTGCAACGCACCTATTGTAATAAACAATAAAAAAACATTTGAAAATTTAAATTTTTTCATTTTTTCAATTTTTTAGTAACCTTTGTTAAATAACTGATAAAATTATATATACACCTGTTCTGAGTAAAGAAACTCTCGGCCATCGTCGGACAACTCCGTAATCGCTATAAAAATTATAATTAACATCTCATCGAATTTTGCGAATACTGTATTTCCTCTTTGAAAGTGGGATATTATTGAGATTACTGTATTCTGCAACTGTATCGTCACTATTGGCAATACCGTACCTGAATGTGAGAACAGAATGCCAAGGAGCAGTGCAAATTCCTCAAGGCATAAAATTGGAATGCGCAGGAATGATTCGACAGATCGATTCAACGATTTTTCGACCCATCTTTGTAGCCTGAATTTTTGATTAATTTTAAAATTATTTTTATTAATTTTTCTTTCAAAATCCTACCTTAAGTCATTGCGGTACCGAGGTATAGCTCGGTGCAGGTCCATAGAGGTAAGCCCATCCTTGCCCTTCCATGTTTTTGAACCAACCCGAGCGGAATAAAATCCATTGATAAAGAAATTGATGGGTGAAGCCAGGTTACGGAGTAGTATTATCTTTAAAATATTTTTTGAAACGATAATTTTTTATTTCATTACAAAAATTACTTATTTGAATTAATATTTTAAATAATTATAATTAATTTAAAATAAATAAATAAACAAAATATTTTTTAATAAATTTAATTTTTCACTTGCCTTATAACAATTCCAATTTTTTAGAATTTTTACCTGATCTTTGAGTTCGAGCAATTTGAAACAAGGCATTGCCTTTACAACACACATCGAGATCAATTTGTACACAAAAACCGATTTTTGTAGTCTCGGATGGGTATGAATTGCACCGAATTGTTCAAGTTCCCATAAGAATTGTGCCTTTTCCTGTTCAGTCATTGGATTTGGATTGGCCTAAAAAACGCATTTTTACAGAAAAATCAGAGAGAATACGGTATATCTTTTTATTAAAATACCGTAAACGATTCAAAATGCCCCAATACATTTTCTGGCGAAGTGGCCAATTCTTCAAAAGTGCCAAATTTGTCCATGTAATGGTCGGGCACTTCGGTGAAGGCACCCCAAATTCGGTGGTGCGCATTGACCAAACGGACAATGTGCTGCAATTCGCTAATGTCCTAAAAAATAAAATAATTAAATTGAATTAATTATTAATTTAAACCATTGAAATATTTCAAAATTTTAATTTAAATTTTTTATCAAAAAAAATGTTCAAATTTTTTGGGATTTGCATAATAAATTGAGAATATTACTCGATTCTCTTCGTTGAATGTCGCATTGGCTATTATCTGTGATTTTTGATGGAAAAACCAGTCAAGTTCCATTTGTTGTGATTTTTTACATTTTTCAGTTTGTTCAATTATCGCATGGGACTATATTCAATTAATTCCATTAATTTAATAATCATTAATTTTCATAAATTTAATTATTTTCATTCATTCCATTGTAAAATTTCATTAATTCATTAAAATTATTAATTAAAGTAATAATTTATTTATTATTAATTTTTTGATTGCACTAATTTAATAAATTAATTATTTTGATTAAATTCTTTAGTTATTAATTCTTTTTAGTAATTTTAATAATTAATTTATTTCAATTAATTAATTAATTACCTTCAACTGGGCAAGAACACAGAATAATTGAGCGGTGTAAATGGCAGCCAATTTATCCGAATTTATGCGTGAATTTACCAAATTCGTAAACCAATCCGCCAATAGATTTTCCTTGTACAAATCCCATTCGGCGACATTGGTTTGGGTTCGATTGGCTTAAAATGAAATCATTGATTTGATCATAGATTGATTAATTTATTGACTGATTATATTGCTTAAATATTGATTGATTGATTGATTGATTAATTGATTGATTTTATTTATTAAATATTGATTAATGTATTGATTTATTATTCAATTATTCAATAAACAGGTCGAATCAATTATTTTAATTTCTTAATTGATTGATTGATTGATTGATTATCGATTTTTAAATGATACCCCAATCCCAAAGACTAATTGCCATCAGTGCACAAATGTCTTGTCGAGATACATTTTTCGGAAGCATTTCCTTGGCCATTTCAACAATTTTGCTTATTTGCTCGTCTCTGTCAATTATAAATGTCTAAACCCATTAATTTTTAATGTTCTTTTAATACCCTTTTTCAGCAGATGCATCAATTTCACACTTTTCTCCCAAATTATTCAAGCTAATAAAGCATAAATGGAGCAATTTCAATTGATAAAAACATTCGTTCATCAAAATAGACTGAAAATTATATTAAAAATATAAAAATTTAATTTACTATTTTAATTTTAACCTACCCTCTACTCTTCAATTATTTTCCATTTTTAAATTTATTATTTTTTATTATTTTCCATTATTTTTTGTACTTTGTCCTGGTGTTTCATCTGTTGGAATGGCTCAATAATCTCATTGAACATTTTGAAAAATGTTGAGCTTAAGTCCTTAAAAATATTTTTAAAAATGTAAAAAAAATAAAAAATGTTACCGTAATATGCGAAAATTGGTGATTTTTGGTTAAAGTACCGTATGCCTTTGTTAATTTTGCCAACGACGATAAGTTTGTGGTCAAAAGTGTTTTTCTTTAAAAAACGATTTTATAGAATAAATTTTAAAAAATACAAAATTATTTTAAAATAATGAGAAATTTGTTAAATTACATTTAATAAATATAATTGCAATTTATAATATCAAAAACTTTTAATATTATTCAAATATTTTAAAAACATACCTACCGTATTTTTCTCTAAAATCTTTGCTGCCCATTGAGGGCAATTTTTGTATTTTTAAGTCCGAAAATTGATTTTTAGGATAAAAAAAGTTGCAAAAATTTTGGGCCATTTTTGAGTGTAAAAATGAAAAATTTCTTAGAATTTTTCCAAAAAATAAAATAAAATGATTTTTTCTGCCAATTTTCTTTAAAAATATGGATTAAAAAAAGTTCCTTCTCTATAAAATCTCCCCTCCCCCCTTTCGTGGAGGTGTTGAAGGGGACTATTTTTCTTTCTATTTATTAATAGGTAATTGTCTTTATTTTTTATTAATTATTAATTTATTATTTTCTTTTCTTACTTAACAGTTTTTGGCTTGATTTCCATCCCAACCTCGCGACAGACGCGCAGGCGGCATGCCTTGCAAATGTTACGCATTCCTTCTGTAAAAATATTAATAAAATAAATAAAAATTAAAAGCATTAAATAATTTATATAAAAAATTATTTTTAAAAAAACATAATCTTTCCATAAAAATTTTACCTAATTTTATGTTACAATTGTTTGTGCCGCGATGACATTTGTATTTGAGTTTCTGGAAAATGGCCCGCCTGTAAAAAAAGGTAAATTTTCAAAAAATTACATGCCAAGCAATAAGGCAAAATTTGATTATTTTATTAAATTTAAAACAAACGTATGAATTTTTAACGAAATTTGTACTTTTTATTTCTAAATACAATTTTTGAAAGCTTTTTGTAAAGTCAATGGAAATCCAAAATTTGAATTTTTTTAATTATAATAATCACTGATTTGTTAAGCCAAAAAGGGCACTGTTTTTTGAACACACAAGCATGCAGCTGAAATTATCATTAAAAAAAGGAAAGGATTTTTCAGTTTAAAATTCATCAAATTTCGTCAACATTTTGTACTTTTTATCAATATTCTATGTGTAAATATTTAGCATAAAATATAAATTGGAACTTAATCTTCCCTTTGAAGATAAAATTTTTTAAATTTTCCCAAAATATTGTTGGAAACCAGACCTGTAAAATTCGGAACAAGGTCTGCAACATACAATTCCTCCACAATGGGTGCCTTCTGTGGGTTGTGCACAAACAACACACTTCAGCTGCATTTCATCGGCGGAGGAGGACATTTGTTATTTTATTGCTTTTATAATTTTTATTTATCGCCTTTATTACAGAATACTATTTTATTTCTCTAATTTTAACCAGGGGTGGTCATGGATACGAATTTTCCTATCCGTGTCCGGATATATCCGTGGGGTCCATATCCGTATCCGTTTCATATCCGTCCAAATTTTAG
>JAQIYK010000893.1:0-11558 GCA_034700465.1 Rotylenchus robustus | reverse complement strand
TAAAATTAAAAATGAACGGGGGGACGGGGGGGGGACGGGGAGAATTTTTCGCGGAACGGGGACGGGGTTCGGGAGCAAAAAAGGCCGGGCCCCGGGGGTTTTCGGGGGGGGGGCAGGGGGGGGGACAACCCTACATTTTGCCAAGGCAAACTCTGGTTGGCCCCCTTTCCCGATACCTACTCCCCTGGATTTTAAAAATTCCCAATTTTAATCCCCTGTAAAAAATCATTTCCGAAGAACACGGTACCATTTTGGGAAAATACAACACAAAATCGCAAAATTTTGAATTTTTGTTAAATTTATAAAATTTTATGAATTACCGTATTTCCTGCAATTTACGCACCGACGCGTAAATTTTTCAGTACCCTTCTTAGGGGGGGGGGGTAAATTAAGGGGGTGGGCTAAAACTAAACATGCCGATTTTTCTTATTAAAACATAGTAACTTTTATCAAAAACTTTAAAAGGTTCACTTTATTAAAAACTCTAAAAAATTGATAAAATAAAAGTAACTAATTGTAAATTTTTGATAACAAAAAATTTTGCGAAACCTTTTTTAAAAATAAAGGTGGTGTGAATTTTTCAATGGAAAAATTTTTGGGAAAAGGGGAAGAAATTAGCATTTTTGATCAAAAAAGTATGGTTTTTATAATTACAATTTTCTTTAAAATTTTAAAATTTTCATCAAAAAAATTCAAAACAGAATTTTTTAAATTTTGTCATCATCACCTTTATCGCCCAAAAATTGATTTTACCCAAAATTTTGATTTTTAAGTTAAAAATATTTTAATTAATTAATTTAGTGCTGCCTGATAAAGTATGCCACACTACCGTTGATGGGATTTACTGTCCGCTATTTTCACTCGTTGGTCGGTGGACAATTGGTTTCACTGTCGACAGACAACAATCTGATGAACTACTTCTTGAACGGGTCAAAATATCGCGGGGACAAAACGTATAAAATTTAACAAATAAAATTTAAAAATTAGCATAACAATATTTTTTAATTTTTCAAAAAAGGTTTACATAAACTAGTTTTTGGAACTTTTAATATGTATAATATGGTAAATTTACAATAATTAACAACAAAATAAAAAAGGCGAAAAATCAATAGTACTTGTTGTATAATGTAAATTGTTTCCATTGATTATAAATAGTTTTGTTTTAATATTAATTTTGATTTTTTGCTAAAAATTAAAATTTATTGTTTTTATTTATTTTTAAATATATTTTCAGGATCACTCGGTTCGCCAACTGTTTGTTCTGCGATTCAATGATCCCATTCGTGCGTTATCGGCTCAATTACTACGAATTTTTGTTCCTCCGACTTTTGATAATGACTCATTCAGGTGTTTATTAAATATTTAAAAATAAATTATATTTCTAACTGACAAATTACCTACAAATTAAAAGTTAAAATCCTATAAAAATTGTTTTTTTTTATTAAATTTTTATTTATTTATTTAATTTTATTTTAAATAAAACTTCCGACTGTTAAATTTACTTTATTTACATTAAACCTTTTCATGGAATTTTTTAAATTTAAAATTGCAATAATTATATTGATTTTATCCGTTCATGGGATTATTAAAATATATTTTTTAAATTGTTTTATTTTAGCTTCAACGGGATTGTCAGAGGGTGGGCAAGCCCTTCTGCAAAAGGAATGTGAAGAATGTGCCAAAATGCTGATGGCATTTTTGCAGATTAATCACGGAGAATTGGACGGAGCGAGAAGGTATGCCGAACTGCTCCAATTGGTCGAAAACATCTTTTTCACCGAACACAAAACTCGCCTTTTCCTCAACTATTTGGCCACCGTAACCGATCGGGAGGAATTCACTGCTAATTTTCCAAAAGCAATGTTGCCGCTGTATGACTTGAACTGATCAGACGAAAAAGAAAAGACATCAATCACTCAACAGAAATTTAGCAATTATTTTTTATTCAATTAATTTATGGCAAATTTTTCAGAATTATTAGAAATTAAAAAATATATATATAAATCTGAAATTAACTGATCATGAGTTTGGAAATCTGACCATTTCATTATTAATAATAATAATTTATTTATTTATTTATCATTAATATTAAGCTATCATTAATATTAAGCTCCCAAAATGATAGAAAAATGCATAAAAAGAGTATTAGGAAAAAATGGGATTTTTTGGGCTTTTTTTTTGGCAATTTTTCGCTTTTTTACCCCGAAAAACGCCTCGGGCCCCGGGGTTTTCTCCGGCGGGGGGGGGGTAAGAAGGTCTCGACCCCGACCCCAAACCCCGGGCATTCGGACCCCGGCTTTTTTTCGGGGTCGCGTTTTCTGGGACGGTGTCCTACCCTCCTATAAAGTAGTCCAGACCAGAGACATAAATTGGAAACATAGTAATAGAAAGGAAAGAAGCACTTAATATAATTTGGTCAAATTTAGCAGTATTTTCTGTAAAAATCCTAACTTCTTTTAAACAAATTGTTTAAGAAATTATTAGTAACCCCAGCCCCCACGAGGGGGCTGGGGGGCGATTGATAAATTGATGTCGGTGTTTGCCAACCATTTAATTCGTGGAAAAATAATTTACAATTTTTAATTTAATTAATTATTTTTTCAATGCCAAAAATTTAGATTTTTGCGATTTTATCCACTGATAAACACTTTGTGAGTTTGGCATTTGCGTCACCTTTTGGCATTTTGTTGTTTTTTTCCTTTTTTTGGCTTTTTCATTTGCCCATGTCCCATCCCCCGCGCTATTCATCAATTATGCATATCGCGCCAACAAATAAAATCATTGGACGGGAAACAATTGTTGTGTATTATAATAAGTTCGAGTTTGCCCTTTAATACCAAAATTTGCATCCAATTTTCGGGACAAAATTGGACTTGAACCCATTGTTGTCCTACAAGTATACATGCCCCTTCGACCATCTATTCATTTGCTGAAAATATTTATATATGACAAAATATGGGTTCAAAAAGCGGTTTTTGGCAAAACCAATACTCGGAATAGATTCTCCAGGCTGTTTTGTACTTATGAACGAAAAATCAGAACATTTGATGTTTGGAACATGGCCAAACATGATCCGAACATCACAAGTCATGTAAAACTTACGGAAAAATGTTCGGATCATGTTTTGGCCATGTTCCGAACATCCAAATGTTCTGATTTTTTGGCTACAAGTAAAAAAACAGGCTGAAGAAACTACCTATTCCGACTATTAGTTTGGTCAAAAACCGGTGTTTAAACCCATGTTTTTGCATATTTGGCTTAAATGGCGGTTTTTTAACGACCTAGCGCCGTTAAAAGAAGTAAATTAGAAAATTAAACGCGTTTGTTGGCCTACTTGATTAAACACGCCAGAGTTCAAAATATTTAAAAAAAATTAAACATTTTTTCTCATAATAATTTTTAATTTTTTTATTTTCAACAAATTTTAAACTGAAAAACATAAATTTTTGAATATAAATTAGAGTTTATTTTTGAATTTTTAAATAAAAATTTAACAACAGATTTCAATTTACCAAAATTCATTAATGGCTTCTTCGCGTCTATTGCGCGCAGTTTTATGCATTACCGTATGCCTCCTACAAACATTGGTTTTGCCGGTGGAATTGCATCCCGTCGAATATATGCCACCGACGGACTACGATACCGACTCCGTCTTACTGTACCCGTCGTTGTCAAAACGCATCCAAAGATCTGTTTCATCATTTGGCGATATCGATGAATTTGGTAATAAACAAATAATCATAACAATAATTTTCATTTATTATGTAAGAAAATAATTCTTTGTGACAAATAAAATTCTTATGCGAAAATCTCATTTCTATAAATTTTTATAAACTTCAGAGCGTTTCACCTATATTTTAAGTTTTTAAGAGTTACATTACACTTTGTAAAATGTTAATTTATTATAGACCACTATTCAAATGGCGAAAATTTTAGTTTTTTAAATTTTTGATAAAATCTTTTGAATTTTATATTTTTCTGATTTCCCTTTCAAGATGATGATGACTCCGCCGGCTTTCTGTTGATCCCGGACCATGGCTTCAAAAAACGACAAATTCGGCCGTCTCCGCTGGGTCGGAAGAAGCGAGGGATGCCGTTGACGTTGCCAATGTGTTCGTGCCCCACAAAACAACCCGCCAATGTGCCGCGACGGCTCATTACCAACTGGCAAAAATTGTCCTTTGTGGGCTGATCAAAGATCAAAAACGGATATGGAAGATATTTTTAAATATGTTTTTGATAACTTTCCAATTTTGTGGTAATTTCCCTACGTATTCCTGTTTTTCTGCTTTTTATTCAAATTGTTAAAAATTAAAAAAAACACACACACACATTTAAAAAATATGTAATTTTTTGGTTGGTTTTAATTTTAATACAATCGATAGCATATACTGTAAGATGTTTAATGTAGCACCAAACTACTAAGAACTGAATAGAAATTCAAAATTCAAATGCAAAAAACGAAGGGTTTGAAAAATCAAAGAAGAAAAATAATTGAAAATCAGCAAATTAAGAAAAAAAAAGATACTATGAAAAAGCAAGAAGGTATCCCGTAAAAACCCACAAAATACCATCGGAAAACTGACCGCCTAGAGACCGTAAACCCAGCACAATAAACCGAAGATGACACCTACCGTATTAACCGTAGATATCTAGGAAGTACGATCACGAACAAATTGTAAAAAGTTAAATGTTTGTTTATCAATGATTTTGGTTAATCGCAAAATATTTTGACGATAAATTTTGACCATTTTTCAACAAAAATGTATAGGGGTTTTAAAATTAAAATTAATTAGTGGTAGATGTGATGGAAAATAGCACACAAAAAATAGAGAACGCAGAGAAACGGGATGACGAAGAGAGAGAACACATAATTTATTGGTTCTCTTTCCTTCGTCTGTTTCCCATCAACAAATGCCGACACAAAGTACCACAGCCATATATAATCGAGTTGTTTTCAATGCGTAAATGTGTCGGATAATTGGCGGAGGAGTGTGTGCATCTTTGGCGGGTGTGTTGTGCTGCAGGTCCGAAATTGCATTGTCGGCTGCACAGAAATGCGGGGCACGTGGTCAAGCAGGTCTGGCACGTGCGCCTGCAGCGGACCGGCCATTGCGCAACCGGACCGACTCGGTTGCGAGTGGAGTTTCTTATCCAAACAACAACAACAATGGCCACAACATGCAATTGGCCCGCTGCCCAAAATGTACAGGTGTCTCGCATTCCGTCGAAGCCGAATCTCCGACCCATTTTTTCAAATTTTTTTAAGCAAGCTTGATTTCTGATAGATTATTTACGAAATTAATTTAATATTGTAGAAATTTGTCAGATTTTTCCATAGGATACGCTCAAGTCACAAATTTAATAAAAATGGGTTTATTCTTGGCCATCAAATCAATTATTTATATTTTTATAATATCCTTTCTATTCGTAGATCATAACAATGTTTTGCTACAAACTTTGTTATCGCCCACTCAAACAATTCAATTATTTTTATGGCGTTGTTTGTCAGAATTCCATTAAAGGCATGAATGATCTCGAGAACGATAATTTTATTTTTTGGGCCAAATGTCATCGGACCAGTAGAGGAAAAAACTCTAATTTAATAGCACAAATTTTCTGGCCCAAACATCAACATGAATAAAACTGGGCAGTGCCTATTTAAAAGACATAATTTTTTCAGAATTTATAGAATTTTTTCTAAAACGAAAATTCGCATTCGAAAATGCTCTGCGCTATAATTTTGATGGCTCATTTTGCCACGACGATTACCCAAGGCCAAGTGGTCAATGCCAAAGACATCGCAAAACTACAGTACCGTTTTGCTGCGATGATGCTACCGTACTTTGACGACAGCGGAGCCAACCGATTGATACCGTACTCCTCTGGAGCCAACCAATTGATGTCGATACCGTACCCTTCTGGAATGCCGATACCGTACTCTCGTGGACTGACAGCGGCCAAACGTGGACCGGTGGGACGGCACAGTTTGCACGGACTTGCACAAGCGCAAAACTATGACCTAACAAATCCAGAAGAAGAACAACCCTCCGGCGAGAACCAGAAGCGTGCAGAAAGCAATTCGGAAATGGAATACGGTAATGCGATCAAATGGTCATAATATTGCACCGGTATATGGTAAATACCGTATCGGTGTACCAGTGAATATGTAATAAATGCTAGATTAAAATCTCTGTAAAAATACAGACTCGATTCGACTTCCGCGCTTTGCAAAATACCGAACTTAGTATTCAACCAATTTTTATTGAATAACACAAAACTAAATGCACTTGATATGTTTAAAAATTTAAAAAATAAAATGAAAAATGTATAAACTAATAAATTTTATATGTACTGTTGTTAAAAACTGTTAAAAAACACTGTTGAATAATAATAATTTTAAAATAATAACATAGGTATATGGAAGAAATTTTGAATTTCAAAATTTGCATTATTTTAGTTTTGTTTAATTTAAAAAACCCAAACATTATTTTAAAGATTAGGCGAAAAGCGAAATCCCTACTCGAAACAAAATTTAGGTGCAAAACCAAAAGTTTAATTCGAACATTGCCCCAAACAACCCAAAACAACCCCATTTTTAGGGAATCCAAAAAGCATCGTCGACAATTCCGACCACTTTTTTAAACGACATCTGATCCAGCCCCTGGTGCCATCGTTGGTGGGCTCATCTTCATCCTCATCCGCGTACTTTGAGCCCAAAAGCGATGCCACGGCATTGATTTCGGCAACTTCAAACGGTCTTGGGCAAGGACCAACAACGGCGACGGCTGAGAATCGGTGGCGCCCCAACACAAATTGGGTGAAATTTTGGCGCCACCGATTCTACTGATTGAACCATTGAACGATCAATTTTTGAGCGATCAAACCATTTGAATTTTTTGATGATTTGTTTGAATTGAGTGATCAATTCATTTTTTTGAATATTTGATTTTGTGTGGAATAAATTTGCATGTTATCCCCAAAATTTGGGCATTAATCGTCTATTTTGTAGCCATTTTAAACTTTAAAATTTATAATTGGATGAACTTTACATATGATGGTAAGATACTTTTTTAAAATTTATTCCTTGAAAAAGATCAGACCATATTTTTTTTTATTACAAAAATTTAACTCATTGCTTTATTTATTATATTTTTTAAATATTTTTTTTGCAAATACATAAATATTTAGAAAACAAGTATTTTTTTGAAACTCATTGTTGCGGAAAATAAATTTTCCTCATTTTACCTGTTTTTACCAGCAAACAAAACAATTTTTCATTATTATAATGGTTTGTAAAAATGCTTAAATTTTTCATTTTTTAAATCCAAATTGTAGATACAAGGTTACTTTTTAAATTGAACCAACCAAATACTACTACTATCCAGAAAATTTGGACTACCGTATCACCCACTATAACCGTGTCAAGTCAAAAAACTACTGTCTCATCATCTACAAATTTCAAATACCGTATTACCATCTACGCCAACTTTAATTACCGTATCAGCACTTACAAAAATTATATCAACTAGCTGCAAAGTTTGAACTACCGTAAAAAATGGCTCTGTCGTCAAGTACTGTAGTGCCGGCATTCATGGTGGTGTTTGTGTTGGCCATAATTTATTTGGCATTCTTTTTCGCCCGATGGCAAATCCAATGCCACCGTAATGAACAAAGATTACAGTAATCCAACATAGGGTAGTGCTATTTTTTGTTTGATTTTGAACTCAATGCGGATGGTATACCAATATACATAGGTATATGGTTTATTTTTAGCCGAGAAACAAATTCCATAAAAATAATTTCAAAATGTGTTTAAATGTTTAAATTAAACTAATATTTATAAATTTTTCTATATTGAAATGTCTTAATTACAATGTCTTATAATTAATATTGTACGACTTAGGACAAAAATTAAATTATATTTTTAAAATTAAAAAAACTAATAAAATCACATCCTTTAATAAACATGTTTGATCATATGTATATTGGTTTTTATTTTTCTTTAAAATTAATATTGAACCAGCCCCCACGATGGGGCTGGGGGCGATAGAATACTTTTAAGGCAATAATAAATATTATTTTTTAATTAAAATTTTCGCTACAAAATAGAAAATATAATTTTTTTGGAATATTTGTGAATTTTTTTTCGAATTTTTAATTTTTTGTTTTAATTTTAAAATATGCATTAACTTGAAAGTATGGATCAAAGCATTATGCGAAATATGGAAAAATAAGCTATTTATTATCGAATATGGATATAAAAAAGACGACAACAATATCAAACCAATACATCTAAAACACTAATAATTTTTTCAGTCAATTGTACGTTTATTTTTTTTATCATTTTTTTTGTTAATTTTTTCCATTTGTTTCCTTTTTTCAAATCAATATACTTACCACGCTACTATTCATACCACACCAGTATTTTAATATTAATATTTCATCTTATTATGTATATCATCTTTTTATAATCCTTTAAAAAATCATTCCATCCATAATTTGATTAATCAATAATAATATAATTATTATTTGTTTAATTTCGTTTGTATTATTATTGTTGTTGTTTTGGTTGTTATATTACGTGGTGCGAAATTTGCGGCGCTCATTTTTGCGGCGCCGAAATTTGCGGCACCGAATTTTGCGGCCGAAATTTACGGCGCCGAAACTTGCGGCGTTGAAATTTACGGCGCCGAATTTTGCGGTCCCGAATATTGCGGCGATTTTTTTTCTTTTAAAAAATTTTTTCTGTTTACTATTTTTCCGTTTAATTTTTTCCGTTTTTTTTTACCGTTTACTATTTTTCTAAAAAAAGCGTTTTTGTAAATGTGCTTTTAAAAGTGTATTTTTTTAATTTCCTTTTTATGTATTTTTTTACCAATAAGCAATTTTTAAACAAAAAAGATAAGATTAACACGTGAAATTTTTATTGCTTAAAGTAAAAATTCAAATCCAATCGTGCATATCGCCTTGAGCAAGGCGAAATTGCAATGCATTTAAGTGATGTAAAATTTCATCAGCATTAGGATTGTCGATTCTATCAAAATTTTCGATCAATGTTCGTATCTGGGCATCATTCTCAACGTATTTCCTTTTTCTCTGTCTTTAAGACGAAAATCCAAAAGTGGTACTGCCTTGAAACAAAACAAGACAAATTTTATAGATTTTATATTTGTAATTATATTAAATTAAAAAGAAATGGTTCGAAAATTTTAACAGTTTTTTTGCCTCAAAACCTTTTTTTAGTTATGCTTTTTTTGGGTTATATTTTTTTTTATCATTTTTTATATTTTATATTATGGAAAAAATTCGCCTAAAAAAATTCGCCGCAAATTTCGGCGCCGCAAAATTTGTCGCCGCAAAATTCGGCGCCGCAAAAATCAGCGCCGCAAAAATCGCGCCGCAAAAATCGCGCCGCAAATTTCGGCGCCGCAAAAAGGAGCGCCGCAAATTTCGCACCACGAGGTATGTTTGGAGGTTATGATTAATATCAACAAATTTATTCATGGCAAATTTTTTGGAAAAAAAATTATTTTTTATTTTCATATTTATCAAAAAGGACCTAAAATTATAATTTAATAATAAATATATTTTATATATTTTAAATGTATATTTTAATATTATTTTTTTTCTAAAAATAATTTTAATAAATAATAAAAATATTTTTTTAGTTTTCCATCGATGGAACAGATTGGTGAAGGCTTGGTCCACGTGCTGGATGCATTAGACGTGCGCTACTGTATCGGAATTGGCGAGGTTGCCGGAGCTGATATTCTTTGTCGATTTGCTGTAAAATAAAATAAATTAAAATAAAATAATTTTAAATTTAATTTTTCATCAAAAAAATTAAATAATTTTGAATTTAATTTTTCATAAAAAAATCAAACAATTTTAAATTTAATTTTTATTTAATTCTTATTTAATTTTTTTATTTAATTTAATTTTTTATTTATTTAATTTTTTTATCAGATGGATTAAATTTAAAATAAAACAAAATAATAATTTTAATTTAATTTTTCATCATTTTTTCATCAGATGGCTTGGCCAAACCGTGTGTTGGGACTAGCATTGATCCATTGCATGGCCACAGCGCATGGAATTGTTGAACAATTCCAAGAAATTGTAATCTAAATTGATAAATTAAAAAATATTTTTTAAAATAAATTTAAATTAAATTATTATTTTTTAATAATTTTTTCTAATTGATTTTGCATCATTTTTAGTTGGCCAATCTGCAACTGGATGATGGAAAAATAAATGCGGCCGCTTGGGACTATTTGTTCACCCACAAATATGGACCCGTAAATATATTTGTTTTTATTATTATTAAGACAGCTAACCACATACATACATGTATATTTATTATAATATCGCCCCGCAGCCGCCTCGTGGGGGCTGGGGTAGTTGAGTTTGTACAATGTTATTTTCTATATAATTTATACCACTATAGATAATATATAATATACTATAACCCAGGGGTAGGTCGAAATCTTTCGATTTCGATAATTTTGATGTTTTATTTCGATTTCGAAAAGTGAAATTTCATCGAAATTTTTTCAAAAAAAACTCTCCTTTAAACTCTCCTTAAAACTCTTCTGTTTATCAAAAGAAAAAATTTTGAAGAAATTTTTTTTGAAAGAGCCGTATTAGCGCATTCATGCAATCGAACAAATATTTCAAATTTATTCCAAGAAAAAAAATTAATAAATATGATAAAAAATTCATTCTTTGGGAAAATCTTTAACTTTCGAAAACCTTTCGATTTCGATAATTATAATTTTTTTTTGATTTCGATATCGAATTTGAAAAAAAATCAATTTCGAAAATTTTGATTTCGAAAATTTTTTTCAATTTCTTTCTTTGGGAAAATCTTTAACTTTCGAAAACATTTCGATAATTTCGATGTTTTTTTCGAATTCGATATCGAATTTGAAAAAAAAATTCAATTTCGAAAATTTCAATTTCGAAATTTTTTTTATCTTCGATTTCGAAAATTTCGATTTCGAAAAAAAAAATTCCTTTCGACCCGGCCCTGCTGCTTTAAAGCTTTAAACTGGTATTCCTGTAAGTTCAGATGAGTACCGAGCATCGATCACCGCTAATTGTGGGAATCAGTGCACGCCAAAATTTGCACAATTTGAGTCGCTATTTGTACGCGTTCAGTCGCCGAACGGACATTGGCGAAATGCTCAAGGACAAATTGCGAGGGTGCGCACAGGCATGGTCACGGCTACGAGTTTTTATAGCCGAGTTTTTATAGCCGTTTTTTATACGAGTTTTTATAGCCTCACGGCTATAGCCGTGAGGTCCATAGTCGTAGCCGTTACCTAGCCGCCCGCTTTTTGGCTATAGCCAGCCGCGGTTAACCGCGGTTATAGCCGCATTTCCAAGGTTCTATTAAGAGCAGAAAAATGTTGGCAAACAATTCCAAAATGTACTAAAAATAGGCTTTTTTATACATTAACATTAAAATATACATATTAAACAAATAAACTGTTATGTTCAATACAAATGAATTAAAGTAATGCAACAGATTTTATTTAAAGAATCATCCAATA
>JAQIYK010000892.1:0-11558 GCA_034700465.1 Rotylenchus robustus | reverse complement strand
TGGAGGAAGTCGTTAGGACATAAAGCTTTTAAACCATCTAATTCATCAGAAACATAGGTTATTGGGCGGGAGTTCATAACTCCCTCGACTTTACACACGAAGGTCTCCATTTCTTCGTATGTTAATATCCTTTTACCTAGTGTCCTTTTAAAGCAATTTTTACATGTGGCAATTAATCTCTCATAAACTGATCCTGCCCACGGGCTTAATGCAGGAATAAATCGCCACAAAACACCATTTTTGCATAAAAATTCATCTAATTCTAAGTGTTGTGCGTTAGATTCATGGGAGCCGGCGATTTTTGCTGCGAGTACGAATGATGTTCCGTTATCGCTTAGAATTCGGCGGGGTGTACCCCGTCGGGCACAAAAGCGATGTAAAATGTGTAAGAGGGTAGTTGTATACATATCCAAAACAGGGGCTAAGTATACTGCTCGAGTGCATAAACATGTAATAATAATGATCCAACATTTTTTAATCTCCCCAGCCACGCGAACTGCGGATGGACCCATATAATCAATTCCAATACTGGTGAATGGAGCCATGGGATGGCTCCGGTCCATTGGTAATGGTGGCATTTTTGGTAAGGCGAAAGCTGGTGAATTTATGCGGCGGCAGCGAATACATCGAGTAATGTGCTTGTGGACGGTTCGGCGAGAATGATGGATCCAAAATTGTGACAAAAATTTCATTAAAGTAGCATCCACTCCCGAGTGGAGTAAATTAGAGTGGATGTGTAAAATTATTAGTCGGGTGATGCCGGATAATTTCGGAAGTATAACCGGATTTTTGAAATTTTTATCTGCTGAACTGTTGCATAATCGAGTTTGCAGTCTTATTATGCCATCAGGACCCAGTTCGGTTTGGATATTATTTTTGAAAGTTTCCAAGTTTTTCTGCTCCATTCGTATTATAAAATTGGTAGATAAATCAAAATCATTTGCATTGGGCGAATTTATAACTGAAATTTGACTAATTTCTGGGACTAAAGGTGGTCGAGAGATACAGCGAAGAAGTTTAGCTGCAAATCTGAGTACATAAATAGTGGTGTGGACCATTCGAGTCCATTTGCTGAACCGAGTCGAGTTGATGGGAAGTTCTACTGGTTCGGCGAGTATTTGAACAGCATTAACTCCTTCGTTTACCTCACCCAGCCGGGGTTCAATTCCTAATGTCAAGGTGGAAGGCCATGTGTTTTTATCCTTAGTTAACCACTCGGGGCCGCTCCACCACAATAAATTATCTCTTAATTCGTTTGGAGTACAGCCCCTGGTGCCCAAATCAGCTGGATTACATTCCGTAGGAATATGATGAAAGGTACATGTTGTAAATTTTCGGATTTCCCTCAGCCGATTTTCTATAAATCTCGGTTGAATTTCCTGTGAATTAATCCAGTTGAGTACAGGAAGAGAGTCACACCACAAATGGATTTCAGAAATATTTTTCATTCTCAATTGTTCAATTACAAAATTTAATGCACGAATTCCGATTAAAATACCCATTAATTCCATTCTCGGGATTGTAATGTCTTTTTTATGTGGACGCAATCGACTTTTTGCGTAAATTAAATTGACGTCGCATGTGTTATTGGATACACAACGAAAATATATGGCTGCGGAGAAGGCATCTTTAGATGCGTCGACCATGGCATGGAGTTGGATGTCACTCGTCGCATCAGGAAGGATCCGACGTGGTAGACGGATTGGTTCCGTTTGCCACTGTGTCGTGATTTCAATCCACTTTGTCCGCAAATCATTATTGACCGGATCATCCCATGTTTTCGGGAAGTCCCATAAAGTTTGGAATAAAAGTTTTGCCGGTAACAAAATAGGAACACAAAATCCACAGGGATCAAATATAGAGGCTAAATCCGTCAGTACTGATCGCCTCGTCACCGGCTTTTTATTATCAACAATAGGAAATTTCATAATTAACTCATCTGTTTGTATTTCCCATGGGATGCCCAAAATTTTTGGTTGTGTCTTGTCGACCCGGTCCTCAGATGGGATAGAGCAATTAAATTCTGGCGAATTACTTATAAATTCCCGTAAATTCATTTTTGCCGATGCGAAAATTTTCTTGGAATTTTTATATTTTTCCATTGCCTCGTGCGTGCTGGAACAAGGTATAAGTGCATTATCAACATAGGTATTTTCGGCGATCTCAATCGCCAATTCTGAACCATCTTCAAAAAGATGGTGGCGTACTGTAGCAGCTAATAGAAAAGGTGAACTTACGACGCCGAAGGGAACACGGGTAAAGCGATAAATTACCAAGTTTTGGGGTGTAAGTGGTTGGTTAATATCCCGCACCCATAGAAATTTCGTGACTTCCCTGTCACCCTCCGGTAAGCTCATTTGTAGAAAAGCTGACTCAATGTCAGCCCAAACTGCGATAACCGGCAGCCTGAATCGCAAAATTAAGCCGACTAAGTCAGGAAGTAAAACCGGTCCTCGGAAAAGTAGATCATTTAAGGAACATTTGCCTCTTAAATGCGCGGATGCGTCGAACACGATCCGTAATTTCTGAGTTATAACGGCATGATGAGCTAAAAAGTGTTCAAATTCTCCTATTCTTCTATGTGTCTCCTCAATTATCTCTTTTCCCAGTTGGTCACGTATTTTATTATCGTACTCCTTTAATAATTCTGGCGAATGTTTCAATTTCTCCAATACGGAGACGAGTCGGCGGTATGCAAGATTATAATTAGAAGGTAAGTCCGGCTTTTGGTCTTTCCAGGGCCAGCAGACCTGATATCGGTCATCAATTTTGGTAACGTTTTTCTTAAAATGCGCCATAGCGGTTTCATCGTCATCTTCTTTGGGGTCGTCTTTGACCCCAACCATTTCCAGGTCCCAAAATTTTTGAACAAAATCGGGTTCAACAATTTTTTTATCTGGTTTTATGGTGGCGGACACTGCTGCCAAAGGACCATTCCCGCGAATTTTAACATCAATTGGTTTTTTCCCACACAAAATAGGACCAACTGAGGTAAAAATACGGTAGAAATGGGGAGAGATCTCCTCAATGCCTTTGAAAAATCTCCAAAATTCGCTAATGGAAATTAATACGTCAGGGTGCTTGTCAACTATGGTTAGGTCTCCGGTATCCATATCTGCGCATTCTATTGTGGTATTTAGCCAATCCTGACCATGCACCACTATTTCTTCAGTTTTACCATTTTCTAAGAAGATATTCAACTGGTGCTGATGAGTTTTAATTCGGGTTGGTTTATTAAGTAGTGCGCTGTGGACGTCCAATGTATTTTCGCCGATGCGTGGAGAATTTAACTCATTCAGCAACGATTTTTTGGCGAAAGATATTTGCGACCCGGAGTCAAAAAATAAGTGCGCCTTCACCTTGTTGTTCGGATTTGAAGGCGTAGAAATTTCCACTTCAACCGACATCAGTAAATTGTCCTTTGGACTAGTGATGGAAGTATTAGTAACTACTTCCTCAACCGGTTCTGGAGCAATGGTTACATGCGCTTGTGTTTTTTCCGGATTTTTCTGTGCATTTTGTGTAAACTTACCTGACTTACCGCCAAACTTTTTCTGGGTTTGAGTAGAGTTGTTTGGGAAAGTTTTAAAACAGATGCTTTCGTGGTGTTTGCCGTTGCAAATGCGGCAATTCCTTTTCGTTCTACAGTCGGGTGACATGTGTCCCCTACGTAAACATATATGGCATCTGGTTTGTTCTGATAATAATTTTATTCGTCCCGCTCTATCCTTAACCTTTTCACAATCGGAGGCCCAATGGGACCCATCACAAAAACAACAAGGAGGAGGGTCTCGTTTTTTGAAATTAGAATTGGACTGGTTTGATACAGTGGCAAAATTCCGGGTTCCTTCAACATTTTTTGAATTATCTTTATTTTCCGGTTTTTTCGTTGAGTGAGCAGGGTTGTTGTCTTTCCGGCCGGTGTTAGCACACCGATCAATTTCCAATTGAAGGGATACATATCCCTGTAGGGCCTTTCTCAAACCATCCACCTTTCCCTCCTTTCTGAATGTTTCTGAACGGAGAATATCGGCTAGAACTTGTCGAGGCAATTTCGACTTAATGGTCATCAACAGAAACGGATCGTTATCTGGGTGGCCTAAGTTTTGTAATTGGCGACAAACTCGGTCCAGAGATTGGGTAAAAGTTTGTAAGGACTGTGAGTTATTAACTGGCGACTGGAGATTTATTAATTCGGACTGTAAAGCCTCCCTTATAATATTTCTATCTCCAAATTCCTTCTTCAAAATTTCAACTACCATAGGATAGCTCTCATTGGTAACTGAATAACCGGCGACCGTATTCAAAGCAGTTCCTCTTAGGTAGGAGAGAAGGTAGGTGAGTTTTTGCACTGAAGGTATCTTCAGTGAATGTACGTTTACATCGAACGCCTGCCAGAATGCTGGCCAATGTAAAGGGCTACCGGAAAAAGTAGGTAAAGTAAGTTTTGGAAGGTGAACCTGTAAACTTGGCGGAGGTTCAAAATCGATGTTGCTGCGCATTCGTTGTAATTGGCGAGGTCGGCTGATGGGGGTTATGGGGGGAGAATGTTGAACTTCAGCATTGTTTTCTACCTGTTCGGTTTGGTTCAATGGGTCTTCCCCATCCCCATCTTGGTCTCGGTCCAGAACCTCTGAATGATGTGAGCTGGTTCCGTTGGAACCTCCCGATTCAGCTTCAGCAATTTCTAATTCAACATCAACAATAATTTGTCTAGCCTCTTCTAAATATTCCATAAAATGGAGTGTATCTATTATAAATTCATCATAAATTAATTGTTCGGCTTCTTTATCTGCTCCCTCCAAACCAATAATATGTTCATGCCATTTTATTTGCGCCTCGTCCAAGCGAAGAAAAGATCTCTTAAGTCGTATCAACTCTTTACGGAGATCGTTTAAATTTTGTGCTGTTCTCTGATCTTCTATCAAAGCTTTTGCAAAGGTCCCCCGGTCCCTCAAATATTTAATTCCTGGCCCAAGAGCCCTGCGGTAGGTAGCCGACATTTATAAAAATTTTGTAAAAAATGTGTCAGCAGTAAAAGGTATCAAGATCCCTCAAAATATTGTTTCTTCGTAGGTGTCCAAAAATATCCAAATAAAGCGTCTTCGTTGTTCTGATTCACAAGCAAAAAGGCAAAATTTGGATGAAATGAAGAAACAAAAAAATTTAACTTTCAGTGCACAAAATATTTTGTGATTAATCACAAAATCCTCCCGGCAAATTGAAAAATTTTTCCAGAGAGCAAAGGTTGAGTTTCGTAATAAAAATTTGTAGAGCAAAGGTTCGGTGAAATATTTTTTATTTCGTTTTAGTAGCGGCACCACTTTGTCGAGAAAGGACGTTCTTGAAGTGAAGTGATGAAGTGTAGTTGTAGGTTATCCGGATGTGTACCGGAAAAAGTCGTTCGCTGAAAGTGATTATAAAAGGCCAGATAAATAACACTGCAAATAAACACACAAATATCACACTATGAATTATGTGTGCCAAAGGGTAAATAACACGCTAAGAATTATGCGTGTCGAAGGAATTTCGCAGGTTATTAACACCGGAAGCAAAAAGATGAGATTAAGATCTTTTCTGCTTAAAAATATCTGGAAACGAAGTCGCCGGATACAAATAATCACTGGATGCTTCAGGAACAGAAGTTGTAGAAGAAGTGTACCCTGATCCTGGTTTTCGAGATGACCAAGTGAAAAGGGTTTAAAAAAGGGCCTTTCTCGTACCTTCCGACGAACTGAAACTCGGACGTTCGTGGGTAATAAACAAAGATAATTAGACTCGAAAGTAGGTTGGAAAAGGTCAAGTGGACAAAAACCACTCAGTGCACTGAGGGAGGGACTAAAAAAGGTTTAGCCGAAAATTGGCAGGAGAAAACGGAGGGAGGAAAGGGAGGAAGGGAATAAAAGAATAAAAACCCTAAAAAAGGTCAAACTGAATGAGAAGAAAGAAAATTCTTATCACGCACAAAAAAATATATGATGCAAGAGGAACACGTAAATTTAGGGTTACAATCTTAAATTTAAAGCTTTGGAAAAATGATCTGCAGGGAAGAACGTTTTTGCTGGGGGCGGATCGTATTATATATCGAGATTGGGAGGGCGGGGATGCGTACGTGTCTTGCGGAGGGAGTGTGCGTGTCGTCTTCATCTTCATGGCCCATCGCCCATCGGCGATACTCGGGGCAGGCCTGAACTAACCTAACCCCGGGAGCCCCCTTTCACCTCCCCTCCGATGTGGTGTTTGAGGTCGCTGATGGAGTCGACCATTCCGTAGAGGAAGATTTGAATGGGGCGCTCCTCCGGGCTGTTGAATGATTTGGCAGTCCGCTTGAGGCTAGCTGTTGCCGTCTCCAAGTTGACCAGCTTGTCGATATGTGCGGAAGTTGCAGAAGGGGCGGTGTGGCGAGCGGATTTGGCGGCGGAGGGAGAGGTTTCAGGGTTCCCCGGGGTGTCCGCCAGCCCAGAACCTACACCCGAATACCCACCTGCGGACGAGTTGCCGAAAGGGTACTGTCTGCGCTGTGTGTTGTTGTTGTAGTTGTTGCGCCCTCGAAATTGTTGCTGGTAGTGTTGTTGTTGTTGCTGAAGTTGGGGACGATGGTGTTGTTTGTTGAAACCTGGATTCGCAGGGTCGTATCCGCTGTTGTTAAGTCCAGTTGCAAGAATTTGTCCGAGTGGAGTAGGGATGTAGTCGTTCGCGCAGGTGTTGTTCGTCGGCAAAGCTGGCGGCGGAACAGTTGTGTCCACTCTGCTGGTGTTTTGGCCGGCCGGTGTTGCCTGAAACAATTTAAGGGACATGTGCAATGAATAAATTTTCCGGATTCGAACGTGGAATTGGAGCAATTTCTGGGAATTCTCAACCGCCTCTCTCAGCAAGACTTTCAAATTTTCGATCTCTGTGTTTGTTCCGTTTCCGGTTGCAGGATCTTTTTCTGCTGTTCCACTCTTTTCTCCAACTTCGTGTTTCCGCTGTTGCTCTTCCTCATCACCAAAATAATCGTCGTCTTCGTCGATCCGTATCTCATTTTCTTCCTCTCTAACGTCTCCCTCCATCATTTTCAAATTTTGGAATCGGTTGTTTAAGTCAATTTTGTCGGAAGTTGATTGATATATCTCAAAGGAAAAGGTAGTAGAAAAAGTAGAACTTTGCAGAATCAGGAAAAGTCCGAACGACAATGTAAGATTTAGAGAAAGGTTCAAACGGCGGCGCGGCGCGGTTAATTCCATTTGAGAGAAGCGGGTGTGTAACGGTATACGTGTCGAGTCGGATGGGGGGAGGCGGATACGAGGTGGAGAGTGGTAACGAGTTAAGTTGCGTGCTGGATAACGGTGACGAGATGGGTTCACGGCAGAGCGGGGAGGTGGACGCGAAGGAGGAGGAGGAGGACGACGAGAAGGTACAGGAGAGCGAGGTTGAGACAACGGGACAGAACGAATTGGATTACGACGTAAATGTGGTGGTAAGTAACGAGGTGGTGGATTAGGAGAGGGTGTAGATGATGGAATTGCGCGAGAGAATACGGTACAGACCGGAAAAGGTGGGGATGGTACGGTTGGACGGTTTGCAGTACCGGATCCAGAAGGCTGGTCGGGTGAAGGTTGGTTGGTATTTCCATCACTACTACTCACCTGCTTAACCGGTAGGTGGACTGCTTTTCGAAAATCCTCCATTCGGTCATATTCTACCGTAAGAACTTCCATTGGAAGGTAATCGAAATGATCCCCTCTGCGCATAACAATGCATGGACCCTTAGGGTGAATAAGAGTAATAGAATGGCGTTCGGCAAAGTGTTGTTGTACCGATACGAATGGAATCTGGTCCCCCCGGGCGGAAAGAGAGTCTGATCCCACCAATGTGATCCGGCTTGGTTTACCTTCCACCAACTTGTTATTTCGGTGGCTTGCAAGAAGGCGACCGGTTTTGGTCTCGTATAGGGTCAGGAGCTCTTCCAACAACTGGTGGCGAGCAGTAGGTGATTCAATTAGATATGATGGAGTATGTGAATATGATTTTTTGAACATTCGTGCACTCAACACGATCAAATTCATTCGTACCGCAGGCATATCCGGATATTGGTCAGAAACGGGTAAAGTACCAAAAAATTTAAAGATGAAAAAAATGGGAAAAAATGGAAAAAGTTGGAAAAAACTAGAAAGTGAAAAAGTAGTAAATATGGTAAGCGGTGATACGGAAGGCTGAGTAAATAGGTAGTTGGCAAGAAGTTCCAGAAAAATGTGAATTGAAGGTAATAAATCTGGAAAAATATATAATTTTAAAAAAGCAAAATTCGTCAAAAAAGAAGTATATGGTATTAATGTTGAAATTTGCTTTGATGAAATGAATTCGAAGATGAGCGGAGAACGATGTTGTATTGCACAACTGCTCTGCCTTAGGCAAATTGATGATTTGTTATTGTGATTCATTTCTCCGTCGAAAAATCTCAATTTTTTCGGGAAAAAATGGGCCAAACCTCCAAAGAAAGGATGCGATGGCGACAGGCTAAAATCAACCTTTAGATGTTTGTACGAATTTGGCCCTTTTCCGAATTCGGCTGGTACACATATACATTGCATTTTATGATTCACTTTTTCAAACAAACAAAATTTGGCATTAAACGTTTCCATTTTCGTTAGCTGTATATGGCGCATTTTTGGCGAATGTTGTTGATACTCATCCGCAGATGATGCACCGGGGAGGCCAAACATCGAAATGAGGATGAGAATGAGTACCGTATATCTACTCACTATTCTCCATAGGCGAAAAATTGGACTAAACTGGATAAAGATGAATAAAACAAACATTGCTATTATGATTATAAGTAATATCCAATAAAATTGTGAGAAAAATAAATTGGTAATTGAACTCCAATCAATTTGGAGTTGTAAGGGTGGCAGCCAATTCCAAATTTCTTGTGCTTTTTTCACTTCTCCTTTTATGCTGATTGTTTCGGCAGATTGGCGAGGGATGTAAAATAGGTCACCCCGAAGGAAGAAGTAAGTTGTTCCGCCACTACAATGTACCGTACAATTTTGAGCAATTGTGGCCTTGTCGAAAGATAATGTAATATTTTTGGTCATGTTTTGTTCAGTACAATGGGTTGTAAAGACAAGTCCGCTGTCACATTTAACCTCGGCGATCTGTTGGCCAATTTCTGTAGTGCATTGATGGGAAAAATGACTAGCGGACATGCAGTTATAACAACCTTTTAATGAGAATGGTGTGAGAGTGCAAATTGAATAGTCGGTACTAAGAGCCAATCTAAGGCCAGTGAATTGGATGGTGAGTTCCACTGGAGAATAATGAGTGTCTGCCAGTATAGTCCTGCCAGAATTTCGAAGATTTTGTTGACCGGATGAGAGCGGAAATTTTTTATCCAAATTGTTCATAAGTTGTTCTAAATTTGATTCTCGGCAGCTACACTTTCCAATTTCCTTGTCGTGATCCGGGGTACAATCTCCGCATGTATCCCGGGATAGAGTGCAATTTTCAAAAATTTTTGCCGTTTCCTGATCCGGACAAAAAAGATCGTTTTTTAAGTCGTTTGCTAATGCCATTCCCTCTCCATCGGTTAAAAATTGTCCGGAAAGAACAGGGGTGGGAGGGTGGCTAATACTAGTCGGTGTTATAAAAATTGTTTGTTCTAATTCAGTTGTTAATCCCGGGAACAGTGCAATTTCAAATAATTTTGTCATGTTTTTGGCACGGTTCAATTTTACGACGGTTTCAATACGGAACTGTGTAGTGGGGCATGTTAGCAATTCATAAATCTTTTCGGAATTGGGTCGAGCATGTGGCCGATAAAAAATGCAAGATGATGAAGGTGTTTTGCAGTTGCACCATATAAATGCACAGGAGTCCGAGCAGAATGTCATTCCGGGCCAATGGTTGACCTCGGACAGCTCATCCACCTCAGTTTCCGGTCTTACTGTATTGCAAAAAAGACCGCGGCAAGATCCTTCAAGAGCACAACTTTTGGCTGAAGTTGTTATAATTTCATAGGACCTTAGCCATCGTGTTGTTTGGGGAATACACTGGATGGAAAGTGATTTTAGCTGGATTTCTAGCTCCCCGAGTATTTCTCCTTTAAAATCTTTTAACAACAAATTAACTATTTGACTGGATGGTAATAAGGTAATTTGTGTTTTAGACTCGAAATGGCACGTTGTTCCGTTAGCTGTTCGGCTGCATTCTTCAGTGTTAGCAGTAATCGAAATTGTATTTGCCGTACTTTGTATTTTTGGCGTAAAAATTAAAATTATAAACAAAATTGGGATAGTTGAAGTGAACATTCCACCCAATCGGTTAAATCTGCGGTTCCTGCGATGTATTTTTCTCCTTTGTATGTCGTTGTCGAATGGCTTCGCTTCGTTCGGTTTGTGTTTTGTTCCATTTTTCCGACCGAAGATCCATCGGCAAGGACAAATTAGTAATTTTAAAAAACATTGTATATTTTTGGTAATTGTGCGTATATACGAAAATAGGCAACAGGCCACCCAAATTATACCGAGTATTAGGCAGGCAAAAATATAAATGTACATATTTGGTGTGCATTTCGGATTACCTAATCGCTCTAAACAAAAATAGCAATCGATCAAATCACAAAAATTCCATGGTGGGCAATAAATTATTTCAGTTAATTTTTTGCGGGTACGCGCCCAATAAGTGGCCTTGCATGCGTAATCATTAACAAGCATATCCGGTGGTAATACAAAAATCAGTTCGGGGGCGTAACGATGTGTCAAGCAGTTACCATTCCGCTCGCAACAAATTTGGAATTTTCGAAATCCACTGGACATTACTGCTTTAACTCCTTGTTTATCACAAGTTAACTTGTGTTTTGTTGGTGCCGCCATTCCGGATGCTACAACCAGTGTTAAAAAGGTGATAACGGGAATGGTTGTGCCTAACAATTTGGCCCTTGCTCGGGTTAACATGCGTGGTGGGCTGGTGTTCCTTTTCTTGTGGTTTATTGGTGTTATGGGTGGGTTATTCTCCTCTATTTGCGTCTCAATCTCTATTGGTTCGGGATCTGGTATTTCTAATGGAAATAACATGTTTAATGGGCGAGATAAAGTTCGACATTTTGGGATGTAATTTTTGTTAATTTTTCCTTTTTGGATTTCATCGGGTGGAGGAGCGGAGATTTTAGCAGTTCGGATTTGTCCGGGTTTACCCAAAATTTCGGTGATGCGGCCAACTGGCCAGAATATCCGCTGCTTTTCTTCTTTAATTATCACAATTTCTCCCACTTTTGGTTCTCGATGAATTTGAGATCGAGGTCCTTTATGGAACCAGGCGCTTCGCTCTCTGATCATTAACAGATATTCAGATTGCCATCTCTGCCAAAATTGGTTGAGTGAAGAGCGGATGGTGTTAAAGTATTTTCGGACTTTATCCGCGTTTGTTGGTAAAATTCCATATTCTTCCTCATCTGGCAAATTTTCGTCCCCAGGAAATAGAAAATCCAAATTTCCGTCGGGATGGAGGAAGTCGTTAGGACATAAAGCTTTTAAACCATCTAATTCATCAGAAACATAGGTTATTGGGCGGGAGTTCAT
>JAQIYK010000891.1:0-11567 GCA_034700465.1 Rotylenchus robustus | reverse complement strand
GAGGATGATGAGGAGGGGAGAGAAGGGAAGATGAGGAGTGAAATGGACACTTCTTCCAATTTGAATGTTTTTTGGTGGGCGACGATTAACGGGACGGAAGGGGGATGGGTGGGTGGATGGCAGGGGATGGAGATGACCTCCACTGAAGACGTACATAGAGAAGGGTGGGGGGGGGGGGAGCAGGAGGGATCTGCAGGGATGGATGGACGGGGACGGGGCGACAAATCGCTCCTTTTCCTCCATTCCTTCTTTCTCATCTTCCAACCATTTCCATCGCCCAATCCGCGCGGATAGCGGAACATCACAAATCGGTCCCCCGCCCCCCCCCACCAATTCTCCGTCCGATGATCTTACTCCCCGCAAATAATTGTCAGAACACCACCAAACATAAGGATTGGATTGGATGTTGATTGACTCCATCTTACCCTTCCTTGCCTTACTTGTTGGTCGATCGGACTTATCCGCTGCCTTCGGTCTCCGCCGGTGTTTTGCCTCCCCCAATCGCGCTGTCCGATCCGATCTCGCCCTTCCCACCTTCCGCTTCCCTTCCGTCTCCTCTTTCGGTTTCTTTTCCCCAGTTCAACCGGCCTTGACCAGCTCCGTCCGATAGATCCCATCCGTCGTCCACCTTCCCATTGGTCAATCCCGTTTCTTCCCCCCACTTCCCCCTCTTCATCAATAACTAACGGACCGAGTGTCAAAACAGTCCTTCCCCCTCCCCCCTCTCCTCCCCTTCCCCCTCCCTTCTCTCCTCCCCTCTCCCTCCTTCCTCCCCGTCTTTCTTCCCCCGACTCACCTACATTTCCTTCCTCCTCCTCCCTTCCCTTTCTATTCATCGTCCAAATTTGTCCATCCGCCTTTTTCTTTTTATCCTTCGCCATATTTTCGATTTCAAATTTTGTTTTGTCCTTTCGCCCGCGCGAAAATGGTCAACGACGAGCCCAACAGCAACAGTGGGGCTGACGGTGGTGGCATCTGTGTGGACCCGTCCCACTTGGCCATGGCCATCTTCGGCGCCATTCTCGGCACGCTGCTCCTCTGCGCCGGCTTTGCCCTGCTCATTTGGTATCTGTTGCGCAGCGACAAGCTACCATTCGGTTGGTCCGTTAAATTCAAACCTTTGGTTCAATTTTAAGCCACCAAGGGTTTGGGGTGGGGGTTTAGGGAAACATTGGTTTTGGCATATTTTTAATTTCAAAAAGTTACAAACCTTATCTTTTCAACAAACCTTATCTTCCAGCCGACAAATTGCTCGCAATGGAAAGGGGTCTTCTGGGCAAGCGGCGGAACCGGGAGCAGAACATGGAGGATGGTCAACAACGGGAAGACATGGAGCGGATGGACGGAGGATGGAAGAGGGCGGAAGAGGGAGGAGAGATGAAGAAGAACGGAGGAGGAGGAGGAGGGAAGAAGAGATTGGAGGAGAGGGAGAGGAAGAGGTACGGAGAGACGGAGGAGAAGAGCAAGGAAGGAAAGGAAGGGGTGGTACAGCTGGAGAGACAGAGACAACTGGACGAGGAAGTAGCTGGAGATGAACCACGTGGTGAAGGGGGAAAGGAGGAGGAGAAGAGGAAAACGGGAGAGGGGGACGAGGAAGTGGTGAAGAAGAGCAAGGAGGAGGAGGAGGAAAAAGAGGAGGAAAAGCAAAATGGAAGAAAGGAGGAAGAGAAAGTTGAGGAAAAGAAGGGAGTGGAGGAGGACGGAGGAGAGGGAGAACGGAGGAGGAAGGGGGCGGAGCAGAAACAGGAACACCAGCAGCAGACCAACATGGCGACGAGAAAAGGCGGCGGAACAACGAAGGCAGCGGCGGCACAGGAACACCAACAACCACCGAACGGGACTGCTGCGGGCGAACAGGTAGAACATTACATCGACATCTTAAAGGCAATTTGTTTTAAAAAAGATGTTACAGAAGGATTAGGAATCAAGATTACGGTATTTGTTATTAACAAATGGTTACGATATTTAACCACTTGTTACGGTACTGAATCGTTTTGCTACAGTTTTAAAATATTTTGCAATTCAAACACAAAAGTTCGAACATTTGGGCACCTTTTCACTAATTACCCCCCTTGGTGTCGGTGGCCTAGTGGTTAACGACTCAGTTCAAGCTTGAGTTCAAACCCCTTCGGGGGCCGCGTGTTTGGGGTTCACGCAACAAAACGTCCCCCTGCTCGCTGAGTCGTTGCCGCGGTCGGGTCAAAGAACACTTCGGACACGGATTGGGCCCGTTGTAAGGGTCTGCGTGGGCATTGCGCTAAAGCGCAGACCGTTCGGGTGAATCTGTGCGGCAGTCGAAGGACGGCGATGTTAACTTTTTTGACAATTCCTCCTCATTATACTGCTTTTACTCATTTGGGCGCTTCTTCGAACTCCAAAGTGGGATTGGAACATTTACCTCTTTTCCCACCATTTTTAAACAATTTTTTGGATAGTTGAAACGGGCAACCAAATCTTTTTATAATTTTGCGAAAAAGGTTTTGAAACAATTTAATTGCTTTTATGCATTATGTTTTTAGCTTCCGATGGTGAATGGTCAGAACCGTCCTCCGAATCATCAACAGCACAGAAAGATGGTGGAGGAGGAGCAGAACATCATCAACAACGGGATGGGCGAGTGCGGGCAGCAACAGCAGCTGAACAGAACAACGGGGTTGTCCGCTGAGCAGATCGGCACGCTGGAGATGAACCGGCGCAGGCTGGACATGGAGCGGAGACAGCTGCGCGAGCTGGGCGTCATCTGATCGGCGAGTTCGATCCAACCAATCGTCCCAAAAATGCCAGCCCATTTTTGTTCACAGATTGAAATTGGGGGAGGTGAATATAATTTCAGCTAGTTCCTTGAAAAATATTCTTGAAAGGAAAGACCTATTTTTGGAAATTTTACAATTTTTCCGATTTATGAGCTGACATTGAAGGGGTCGATCTCCAGTTTTTACCCTTTCGTAATTTGAACGCAAAATGTGTTACACAAAAATTTGAGAAAATCTGTTCACGCTTTTTTTCTATTTTATTTTATATCCGATTTATTAATTTTTATTCGATCAAATATGAAATGTGAGAATGATATTAAAATGATACCGTCCACGTGATCCAATTCAACTTCCAAAAAACACCATTCTTCATTGCCGGGTTTGTCTTTTCCGCTCATTTCTCCTTGGTAAGCCCGATGACCCCGCATCCCAGTCGTTTGCCCGCGTTGCCGGTCTTTTTGCTCTCCTCGTTCCCGCCCAAGCCCAGGTCGTCCGCCAACTCGTGGATGACCAGCCCACGTCCGACCACACTCCGCGGCCCATTCAATGCGACTTGGAAGTCCGAGATGTCGATGGTGGCCACTCCACTGCCCTAAATGAGGGGAAGAATCAAGCACATAAGGCCCCGTAGTAGGTATCCGGATGAAAACTATGATGTTGGATAAGTCCGGTTTCGGGATTACTGGACATTTTGCAGTAAATTCACATTTTCCTATTCGTCCAACACCACGCACCTCAATCAACACGGTAACAGAATCCACTTTTTATTCTCGCCACCATAGTCTCCATCACCACCGTGATCCTCTCACGTAAACTAATTATGCGCCGATTTCTTTATTGTTCAACTTTCTTTCGAATTGCACTTACATCTGCCACCACATTGCCAAGATCGCCGACATGGCGTTCCGCCGAGTTTGGTGCTCCGTGCGTTTTGCCGTGCGGGTTAAAGTGCGGTCCGGCGCCCGTGCACAGTTGCATCAGCTCGCCAAATTGGTGCACGTGGAAGCCATGCTTGCCAGGAGTCAGACCGTTGATTGTGCCGTTCAACTTAACCATTTTGTTTGATTATTAAGATTACAACTTCAACACGAAAAAGACGCAAATTAAAAGATTTTGGATCTGATCATAGTTGCTCGCAGGGGCGTATTTAGGGGGGGGTGGATCCGGGGGCTCGTGTCCCCCTCCCCCCCCCAAGAGGAGAAAAAAATACAAAATTAAAGGGAGGAAGGGGTGAGAGGGTAGAGCGGAGGGGAAGAAAGAGGGAAAAGAAAACAAATTTAAAAAAATTTCATCAAATTTTCTTAAGGAAAGCACTATTTTCCCAAAAATTTTCCTGGCGGCGCCTAATGGCACCGCCAAACCCTAATAAAGTTTTCACCTAAAAATTAGGCAGGTTTTTTAAAAGAAAACTAGCGAATTTTTTAATTTTTTAAAAAATTTAAGCAAATCGACGCGCCTTCGGCGCGGGGCGAAATTTTTTGAGGTGGGGGTGGTCGTCCAGCATGTGTGCCCCCCCACGACCAAATCCTAAATACGTCCCTGGTTGCTCGAGACTTTCAACCTCAACAATAAAATCTCCCGAAGAATTACCAGGCCCGTATCCTGGGTTGGATTTCAGGGGGGCTATATGTACAATATTTTATATATGGAATTTTTGGGGTGCCAATTTTTTGGCGATCTTTTCTAATTCTAAGTTCAGTTCAACGTACCGTCACAGTTCCAGGACCGCTTTCTCGAATGTCGATCAAGCCGATCTGCAATTTAGCGTAGGATACACAATGAACTTAAATACCCATAATACCGGCTGAAGTGCCACTGAATTTGGGTTGTCGACGGCCTTGAAAATGTATGCACGAGCCTGGAGCACTGTTGGGAATTTGAGATTATTATTATTATTACGGTGACAATTGAAAATAAACAACCTTTGGTAAGCTTCATGTGAGCATTAGCTTGATATCCAACGATTGACAAAAAGATCAAAATTTTGGGGAGCAACATATTTCTGTACCGAACAAAATAATAGTAAAATAGTAAAGTTGTAAGAAACGTTTATATTGTGAAGATGGGTGATGTTGTTTTGATGAATTTCTGTGGCGTATTTGTGTGTTTTTTGTCATTTTTGTGGCGAATGTGCGACAAAAAGTATAGTCAATTACCATACAATTACCATTAAAGTATAGTCAATTACCATAATAATGTCCATCCAAAATTTTCCACTTTTTTGGATTGCATTCACCAAAGAATTTTAGGTTCATTGATCACATCCGACCACGTTTTACTCGCCAAAACAGCGCGTGTAATATGAAATCACCTACAGAATTTGGTAAAGAGTGGCTTCGCCCCATTATCAAAATAATAAATAATCCCAATAATCTCTCGTCATCCGTCCTCCCCCCCCCAACCCAACACAAACTACCTTCCCCCACACTGCAATTTTCTATATTTCCTCTCTTCCCCTCACTTTCCCTTTTTTGTCATTCCCTTCCGTTTTTGCAATGTTTGCGCAACCGACCGATCATTCGCCAAACACTAAAGGCGAAAACTGGTGGTTGTTTGGTTGATACGAATGTTGACAACCCAAAAATGAATGAGGGGCGTGCAAACAGCGAATGTTTTCATTATTAGTGTTGGTTGGGGGGGGGGGATGTGGGGTTGAATAGCGAAAGAAAATACTCACTCCCGCCCGCCTTATGTTTTAGGTGGGATAAATATTTACAGGATGGTGGGATCCTAAATTTGGGTCATGAGGTGGTAGGTGGTGGATCAATTGGACTCTTTTCCTCCTTTGGTCCATTTACTCACTTTTGTTTTTATTTAGTTGCTGTGTAAACAAACAGATACACAGGGAGCAGTAAGGAATCAATTTACAGGAAGAACACAAGCCAAGAAAAAGCAAAAAATACATAGGAAATAGGAGGGAGATTGCTTAAAGATCGGGCGGATGGATTGTTCGTTCGCCAAACTAGAAAAAGTGTGCTGAATGGCCTTGCACATTTTGGAGGGAATGATTTTGGAAGTCCAAAAAGGACTTCCGCAATTGACTCACTCAATCAACAGCAGAAAAGAACGGGCTGAAAGAATAATTTTGGACAGTTACACATTGTTGCTCATTGGACGATTGTGATCGGAATGGAGAGATCGAATCATAAACAAAAGGTGCATTCATTGTATGTTGGAAAGATGGAAATTGGAAAGAACGATTAATTAAAATTATATAGGAGAAAAAAGTGGGTAGAGGAGGGCGGAGGAGGAACGGGAAAAGAAACGCATTAGTTTAGTAGAATTGGCACGAAAGCAATGGCTGGCGGTGAATGTGCGAATGGATGGGAATGGAGGAGATTGTGGCGGGTGATGAAAGGGATAATGGTAATCGGTGATGATCAGCAGTTCAAAATCGGATTAAAAGTTTAAAAAAAAACATAATTTCAAAAATGGGAAAAGGAAGGAACGAGCTGTAAAGCTCTTATTAGCTCTGGCCTACTGAGGAGAAAGGAGAGAGAAGAGGGCAAGTGATTGAAAATGGTCATTTAAAAATGAATGAACAAATAAATGGTGTGCATAATAATCATCAACAGTAGTCACATCATAAAACAGCAGAAAAACTGACCATTGTAAATTGTAATTAAGTATAGGATGGAGAAGCGACCAGAATATGCAGCAATATTTCGCGTTTTGTTATTGAATAGAACAGTCTCTTTGTTTAAGTTGGAGGTAGCGACATGTGGAACAAAGAAAGGGGAGAAAACCGCAAAAATGGGGAACAAATGTGTGTAAATTGAAAGAAAAAGCGAGAAGGGTGTGACCTTGCTTGTAGGATTTTCTGTGTGGGTTTAAACTAAATAAACTTTGTCAGGGAGGTGTCATCGTCGAGACATGCCCGGTAAGCACACAAATTTGTTCCTCCCGACTCCTTGTCCCTTCCGGTGTCTCCGCTTCCGTGTTGGACTCATCGGAGAGGAGGGCAGAACGGCACTTTGTTGTCTTTAGCACCACCAATCTAAAAGCAAAATAAACAAATAAAAATATATAAAAAGCACTTACGAATCGCGGCCGATCAGTTGATATAACTTTGAGGGATCATTTAGGTCTTGAGTGACTGCACCATTGAAGAAGGATTTACCCTGGATAAACAGTTAGTTTACAGTGCATTTTCGATTTTTGTTTACCATTACGCCGTGTTTATGAAATGCAAGCACCGTATCAGACAGAGGTATTGCGAAGTCCAGGCGAAAGTCGAATGAAAAGGAAGTTTGCATCAGATTTGTCTTCTTTTCCGTCCCGTTAAAATCAGTGACTAGTATCTAATCGGTACATAATTCATTAAATTAAGTAACAAAAGGATTTGTTTAATTAAAAACCTGATTATCGTAGGCAATGAACAAAGTGTCCCTGTCCAACTGTCTCAGCGCAACAACATTTTCCAGCCGTTCACGCCAACGCCAAATTGTGCGAAGACTTGCTGTCGATTTTGGGGATGCGAATGATCCACCGCGCTCTCTGTTCTCCGCCTCATCATCCGATGAAATGTCGCCAAAAATGCCGGCGCCACCGAAAAAGTTGTTCAGATTGTTTGCAGCGCCGCCACTCTCGTTGAAGTCCACAAATTGGAGTTCCAACTTGTCCTTTTGCGGTTTGTTCCTCAGTTCATGCAGTAATTCCTGAGCAGTGCCCACTGGCGAGGTGAGTGCCCGCGAAATGCCGATACAAACCTGAAATAAGAAATGAAGTTTCTGATAATATCATCTTAACAATATTTTTCACAAATAAGTCTATGGTTTTATAATTAGAAACTTTGTCTAAAAAATTTTGACTTACCATTGGATAATCGGAATTAGCAGCACCCGACCGGAATATCAGACTGAACGGCTTGTGAAGATGCTGGGGACCGTTAAATGGCGTGCTCAGTTTGTCCAGCTCAACCCGCTTCAACCAAACAAAACGTGACAAAGGCTCATACCAACGGAATAGTAACACTAAAAACCAATTAAAATATTAACGAATTGATAAGAAAATTCAAAAATGGAATACATGCATTCGGCACAGCACAACACAGATAGAGGTTCCCGTCATTGATACTCCTCTCAACGTTACACTGATAGCAATCTCTAAACATAATTTTTTTTCTATTCAAAGTATTAAAAAATAATAATTTGATTAATAAAAAAAAAACCTGGTCTCTGGCATTCTGAGAGTGCTAAGAAGAGCCTTCGGCTTCAATTTCTGTGGCAATTTGTCCAGCGATTTGGCCAATTTTTGAGTGATCAGCTCTTGTTGGAACAGCTGCAATATCTCATGTCTGTACAGGTAAGGAGTCTTTCCCTGGAGAGCAGTGATCGTATCATTGACAACGTAAAGCCAAGTGCAACGGCGCTCGTGAAGCTTAAAATTAGACAATTTGACTAAACATTGAACGAATTGTTCCACTTGGATAAAGGCTTCTTCTTCGCAAGTCATGTCGCTGAGGTCCAATGCAAAAATGCCCTGCTCGGCACCAACAACCATAAACTGCTTTCGGTTTGCCGGATGAAACCATTGTGCACAACAATTCACTCGGATCGGCGAACGGTGTAGTACAGTGACAAAACACTAAAAATGTAATTATTTATTTATTTACATTGCATTGAACAACGAACAGCGCCCATTGTCACTTGCGGAGTTGGTACCTAAGAATCAAAAAATAAAGAATTTACAAATAATAATTAAACAAAACCATTCCGTAGCAGCAAGTTAATGGACGTGACTGGAAAGGCAAGTAGTTGTGATGTCTGCTCGCCCATGGGCTGCCATGTGGATAACCATTACATAAAGGTCCTGCAAAATTCTATTCCAAGCGGATCAAAAACATCCAAACTAACCGGAAACATGGAGAGGAACATTGACCATAGAAGTGGACTTCGAGCGGAGTTTGAGCCATCTGCTTCGAAAGGATTCATCGATGCGGGCGAGCAGTCGATTCGCCTTGGAGGGAGTGGTCGGCTGTTCGCTGGCGGATGAAATTGGCCTTTGTGCCCGGGGGAGCAACCCGCGCAAGTCCCTTGGCCTCTTCTTCATCCGCACTTCTCTATTGCGTTTGTTTTCTTCCTCCTCTTCATTTTTATCTTTTTCGATGGCGTTTTCCTTCAAAAAAAACATTTTAATAGAAAGAAAAAAAGAACTTATCGGGTAAATATAATTCTGTAATTAGTAATTACCTGGAGTGTGTCGTCCTCAGTTTGTTGTTCTGTTGGAGAGTGCTGCGAGGCGAGCAGAGTTCGCTCACTGTGATAGGACTGGTGTTTGTTGAATTGCTGTTCTCCGCGCTTTTTTCTTCCCCCAATGAACACATCTTCATCTTCCTCTGCTGACTGAAGGCATTCTCGAGAAGAAGATGCGGAGGATGAGGAAGGCGGTGTTGTCACCACAGTAAATTCAATGATTCTTTGAGGGTACTGAGGTTGAGATCGACTTCTCGGTGATGTTTGGGTAAGTTGGCCCGAGTCATTTTCTATAATGTAAATTTCATTTGCTGATGAGCCATGGGGCGGTATGAAAGTAAGTGACTGTAACAGGGGCGTCGCAAGAAAAAAAATGGAGGGGCTTAACGACCAAACGACTAATAAGTTTTTGAAACTTATTCCTATGTGAAAAATTTAAGCGATTTTTTTGCCTTTCAATCATTTCTGTTTTAAAGATTTTGTTGTGAAAGTTTTTTTGCTCGCTGCTTGCAAAAACGAGCTGCCGCTTTTTGTAGATTGCTTTATTTTTCATAGGGCAAAACTAATAAGTTTTGACACATACGCTATAAGTAAATGATGTTAAACCTTGTTCAAATTCAAATTGATTGTGTCCATTGAATGGAGGAGGTGGTACACCCATTTCAATGTCCAAGGCATCACCAGGCGCTGCTTGATAGATGCGTTCTGGATGATTGACTCGGTCGAGCAATTCACGAGTTAACCTGGAGCTGAGTGCTCCAGAAACAAAGGTATCACTCTGAAAAGCTTTCAAATTAAATTAAAAAATGCTAAATCGAACCGTAAGTAATTTGTCTGGTGATGGACGTTTTTTAGGGTTTTTGATTAAGCAACTTTTGACGAAATTGGAAAAAGCAGACGACCTGAACATACACATTTCAACAAAATAATTTTAAATTAAAACCAACCATTTCTTCTTGTCCTTCAATTTTGGAATTTTGTAGTTTGATTTAGTCAATAGATACAATACTTGCATCGGGTGGAGATCATAGTAAGGAGGTTTCAGTTCGGCAAGTTCAATTGCTGTTATTCCTAATAAAAAATAAAATCGTTAAAATCAACTTAAAATTATAATAAGGCTAACCAACGGCCCAAATATCGCATTCCGAACCATAACCACCGGTGTTGTCCACATTCGCTACTTCAGGAGCCATCCAATAGGGCGATCCGATGAAGGACATTCGCTTGCCCAAAGTGGCCGTAATTTGTGCTGCAATGCCAAAATCGGCGAGTTTGACATCACCGCTGTGGGACAACAGAATGTTTGCTCCTTTTACGTCGCGATGCACTTTTCCCCTTTGGTGCAAATACTAAAAGCAAAACTATCCTAGCCAAGTTTGATTTCTTTACAAGCGCACCTTGAGCCCATTCAGCGTTTCACGGCAAATGAAGGCAATTTGGAGCTCTGACAACGGACCAATCACTAATATTAAAAAATAAGAGTAGTGTGTTTTTTCTAACTTGTAAGACTTGATCATATTTATTATCGGACTTTAAATCCGTCCGAAAAAATTTGTGGGGGCTCAGTTTTTCGGTAATAGTGTGGTTTAGGCCCCCCTTTTAGAAAACACCAAAAAAGTCATAGATAATATCAATGATTTGACAAAATCTGACGTCAGATTCGGATTCTACACCCTTTGAAATCCTCGTACGCCAATTTTCAGCCAAATCAAAAAAGAAATTTTTGGTGTTTTCTAAAAGGGGGACCTTAAACCCTACTATTACCGTCCATTGTTTGGATTTATTAAAAGAACCAGCGGATCAAAGATCCGCTGCAAAATCGTGGCCAGCTGGTTTAGGCTCGTGTTTTTGTTTGTGTTGGTTTTTTGGGTTGGGTTCTGTTTTTTTCTGTTTTTTGTTTGGCTTAGGTTTTTTGTTTGAGTTCGTTTTTGTTTGGGTTATGTTTTTTGTTTTTACTGTTTTTTAGTTTTTCCTAATTTTCTTCCGGAAAAACATTCCGGAAGAAAATCAGAATTCAGGAAGAAAATCAGTATTCCGGAACAATTCCGAAAAAAATCAGAATTTCAAAAGAAAATACAAATTCCGGACAAATTCCGGAAGAAAATCAGAATTAAAATGAGAAATTTTAAGTTTTTTGTTTTTTAAAATACCTTAACCTAAGTTACAATTTTTTTATTTGTATCAAAAGATACGCCGATTTTTTCTACATTTTTTAATACCAATTTGATACGGTAATGGTTTAAATTGAACGAGTTATTCTCTAAAACTTTCCTCGTTTGTATTCTATTATTTAAGGATAGATACCGTATTTCCTCTAATAGAACCCCCCATGGAGGGGGGCTCTATTGGAGGGGGGTTTAATTGGAAGAAGGAGCTCTATTTTTCAATGAAAAAATTTTCACAAATAAAGGGGAAAAATTGGTATGTTCGGTCAAAAAATTGGCTTTTTTAATCAAAAATGTGCGATTTTCAGTAGAATTTTGACAATTTTCACAAAATTTTCATTGAAACACTGAAAATTGATGGGAATTAATTAAATTTTGTTATTTTTATATGACAAATTTTTTTTCGAAAATATAGAACAAATTCCCACCCCCATGTGGGGTTCAATTGGAGGGGT
>JAQIYK010000890.1:0-11567 GCA_034700465.1 Rotylenchus robustus | reverse complement strand
GAAGAAGGGGGGAGAAGAGGGAGGGGAGAAGGGGGGGGGGAGAGAAGCCCAAAAGAAGGGGGAGGAGAAGAGGGGAGGGGGGGGGGAGAAGACGGGGTATTGCCAGGGAAGGAAGGAAGGAAGAAAGGAAAGACGGAAAAGGAAAGAAAAGGAAGGAAGGAAAAGGAAGGAAGGAAAAGGAAGGAAGGATGTTCTAACCACAGATAGACACTAAAGCCATTGTAAAGTATCGAAGAAGTGTCCGTCCCTTTGGGTCTTTCATTTTCCCCATTTTTTCAGTGTAACAGTTCTCCACGTTCCTTCACCGCCCCCCTTTCGTCCGTTCCGTCCCTTTGTCGTTCGTTCGCTCGTTAAATGGACCTGCTTTAAGCCTTTAAGCGATAATATCGCGGCTATAGACAATTCTCAATCCACCACCCTACCCCCATACTTCCACTACACTACCACCCCCACCACCACCACCACCTTCACAATCACCAGATCACCACCGCTTTTCTTTCTCTTTCGTTTCTTTTTGCATCCAACCTTCTTGATGGTCCCTGCCTCTTCCTTTTCTTCCATATGTCCAAGTGCCTTTGGTGGAAGACATTAAGCACAAATACTTGCGCGAAAGAAAAGAGAAGAGCAAAATCAACAAAAACAAGAAGGAACGATTGGAGGAGAGGAAAGGGGAGTAGGGAGAAAAAGAAGGGAAACAGCAGATTCGCCTTGGCCTGTCTGTTCTCCAACCGACCGGACAAGGAAATGTGGAAAACGGAAGAACGACGGAGGGACGAAAGGACCAAAGTTGCACCGCCTTACTTGCCCAGTCAATCCACTCCATCCTTCTTCCATCCAACCATCCCTTCGCTCCTCCATGCATTGCCCATCTGCTGGCTGTTCTGTGTGGCCCATTAGCCCTTTTGCTTTGTCTCTTCCTTCCCTTCCGTTCCCTCCCTTTCCTTCTTTTGTTTCACCTCACCATCATCATTCTGTCCCTTTCGCTCTCTTTTCCTCGCCCATCTCGAATTTCACGTCCAAAGTAACGCGTCGTCAAGTCCGATCACCGTTCTGCTGCTGCTGCTGCTGATCATTGTGCTTTGCTGCTGCACTCCACTTCACCCACTCCCAAGCATTACTATCCGGGTCTTGTTCCATTCTCTCATCCTCTTTTTCCTCTTGTACATTCTTTCCATTTGATCAGCCAAATCAATGAGTCAGTCTATTAGAGAGAGAAGATTAGTTTGTTCCAATCCGTGGCGCGACAATTGGGGATTGGGCATTTAGGGACCCAACAATTGGGAACCAAAATATCCGCAAAAACCAAATCAAAAATTATGGAAAATAACCACAGTTATCACGAATTACCCAATATCAAATATTTTGGCGTTTTTCTCAGTTTTCAGAATTTTTGTATTCGTCCCCAATTGTAGGGTAGCCCAATCCGATCAGATCATTCACTTTAGTTCATCACCATCACCCCATTTCACTCGCACGTTAACATATTCTTCTGATGTCGTCGTCCATTCTCGAATTGTACGCGCAGAACCCGGCATGGCCTTTTCTGCGCCAGTCCGACGCAAAGGTACACAACAAACAGTTCCGCCTCATCACTGGTCATTCCCGCACTGGTGATATGATATATCACTGATATCTTTCCCTTTCCCCTCCCTCCCAGCTTCTGCATTTGGGTGCTCAGCAGAGGAGTGGGTTTGACCCGAAGAAGAGTGTGTGGGTGCCGGACCCGGAGGAAGGATTTCTGGCGGCGGAAATACGCGCGACCAAAGGCGACTCACATTTGGTGGTGGTGACCGCTCGAGGGCACGAGAGGACTTTGATGAAGGAGGAGGTGCAGCCAATGAACCCGCCAAAGTACGAGATGGCCGGTGAGTTCAGCAGAAGTTGTGGTGGTGTGGGGGGGTTGAATCTGTCTCATTTTATGACATTAATATTTACAGAGGACATGGCCGAACTGACCCATCTCAACGAGGCCTCCGTTCTGCACAATCTGCGAAGGCGCTATGATGAGATGATGATCTACGTGATGATTTGATGATATTGATAATGAACTATCTAAATAATTGATCCTTTTCAGACTTATTCGGGCCTCTTCTGTGTGGCCATCAATCCGGTTGGTAATGCACAAAATAAATAAATACATTAATATTTATTGCTTTTAGTACAAAAGACTGTCCATTTACTCGGAGAGTGTGTGCAAAATGTACATTGGTCAGTGATGTAATTGGGGAGGGGAAGGGAAAGGGAACGGAGACAGGGAGGGGCATTATTAGTCACTAGTCTGATGAGAAGCCGATAAAATATGGGTTCCGGGAAAATTGGCTTAATAATTGGTTTTAAAACAAAAACTACAAACAGGTATGTACAACAATATACAGTACCCATAAATCCTTTTTTGGGGTATTTGCCAAGCAAACAATTGCTTGTTTGAGAGCAATACCATATGGTAGTCATCTTCTTTCTTTCTTTTTTCTTCTCCTCCTCCTCCTTCTTCTTGTGGGCTCGGGAAAAAAGAAAGTGTCGAGGAAGCCGAGCAGGAAGGATGCTTCATTGGAGGAACAGGTGGTCAGGACAAACCCGGTGCTGGAGGCATTTGGTCGGTTTGGGGAGGATTGGCCAAAAAAGGAATAATGCCGGACAAAAATTGTTGAAGGGAATGCCAAAACGGTGCGCAACAACAATTCGTCGCGCTTCGGCAAATTCATTCGCATTTACTTCAACAACACTGGGAGGTTGGCCGGAGGAGACATTGAGCACTGTATGGAAGGGTGGGGGTGGAACATAGGCTAAGAAAATAAAATGTATATTTGCCGAATCCATTCCTGGCCAGATCTTTTGGAGAAGTCTCGAGTGATCAAACAACAAGCCTCCGAGCGCTCTTATCACATCTTCTACCAGCTGATGTCGGATGCCATTCCAGGACTGAAGAGTAATGAGCATACATAGCCTACTGACTATAATCCCGCAAATCCCTTCTTCACGCACAGAGAAACTGTTTCTGGACAACAGTATCCTTTCCTACCATTTTGTTGCCCAGGCCGAAGTGTCCATTGAGGGCGTGGACGACAGGGAGGAGATGCTAGTCACCGACGAGTCCTTCGACATCATGATGTTCAGCGAGTTGGAGAAGTTCGAGCTGTTCGCTTTGACAGCTGCAGTGATGCACATGGGCGAGATGCGATTTAAGCAGCGACCCAGGGAGGAACAGGCGGAGGTGGACGATGTGAAAGGTTAAGGAAAGGGAAGGGCAAAGATCGGCCGAAAGGGGAGATGAGAAGAATGTGTAATTTGCAGAGGGCGAACTGGCATGCAGACTGTTTGGCGTGGACTTGGACAAAGTAATGTAAATAATAAGAAGAAGTGCTGCTGATATTAATTATTAATATTCTAATTAATATTATTATTATTATTATCTGTGTAAAGTTTGTGACTGCCATTCTGAAGCCGAAGGCGAAGGTCGGCTTAGAGTGGGTGAACAGGGGACAGAACTTGGAGCAGGTGAACAACTCTTTTCAGATTACTGTATTGTCTGTACCTATACCTATACTGTACCCCAAAAGGTGAACTATTCCGTGGGTGCATTGGCGAAGGCATTGTACGCGCGAATGTTTGCTTGGCTGATCCGCCGCTGCAACGCGAGTCTTGACGCGAAAGACTTGCAACGGGAGATGTTTGTCGGGGTACGGTACTTGATTGATGTTTATTGGGCTACTGCATACTGTAATTGATTGGTGTTTGTTGGTGTACTGTAATTACCTAAATTGGTTGGCAAGGAGTATCAGCACAGCAAGGTATCGTAATATATCATCCGCATAAGGCTGATTGATATTGCCTCAGTTGTTGTTGTCGTCGTCGTCGTCCATCATTTGCTTATTCAATTATTTATTATCCTGACTTAAGGTGCTGGACATTGCTGGCTTCGAGATCTTCGACTTGAACAGCTTCGAACAGTTGTGGATCAACTTTGTTAACGAGAAATTACAACAGTTTTTCAACCACCACATGTGTGCTCCAAACCATAAAAACAAAAATAAAGGAAATTGAACATTTTTGTTATTCTTTTGGTACATGTTCAGGTTCGTTTTGGAGCAAGAAGAATACCAGAGGGAGGGCATCCGATGGGAGTTTATCGACTTTGGACTGGACCTGCAGACATGCATTGAACTCATTGAAAAGGTGCTTTTTTCACTTTGGGACAATCAACAATGTCCAGTTTAGCCCCTCGGCATCATTTCGATGCTGGACGAGGAATGCATTGTGCCCAAGGCCACTGACAGTACCTTTGTCCAAAAGTTGTACGACCAGCACCTCGGCAAACACCCCAATTTCCACAAGGCCAAACCTCCAAAAGGAAAACAGGCCTGAAATAGAGGACCGACAAATGGACAGACCAATTCTAACAATTGTTAAAATTTGTAGGCCGAAGCCGACTTCTCCGTGCAACACTATGCGGGCACTGTGCGATACAGTGCCAATTCGTGGCTGGAAAAGAACAAAGACCCGTTGAACGATTCGGTGGTCGCGGTGCTGAAGGCGAACCCGGGCATGCACTTGCTGAGTGCCATTTGGGCAGACTACCAAACACAAGTACGGTATTACCGTAGAATACTGTATGCTAACAACAAACTGTACAGGAGGACGTGCAGGAACAGGAACTGAGGGGAAAGGTGCCGAAGAGCAGAAAGAAGGGCAAGTCCAGCACATTCCAAACCGTGTCAATGATCTATCGGGAATCGCTGAACATCTTGGTGAATGTGAGTGGTGATTAAGACGGGTTCAGTTTGAGTAAATGTACAAAACAAAAACAGATGCTGAACCAAACACATCCCCACTTTATCCGCTGCATCATCCCCAACGAGCAGAAGAAGTCAGGGCTGGTGGACGCCAACCTGGTGCTGAACCAGCTGAACTGCAACGGAGTACTCGAGGGCATCCGAATTTGCCGCAAGGGATTCCCCAACCGGGTCGCCTACGCGGACTTCAGACAGAGATACGCCATTTTGGCGACACGGGAGGCCACAAATCCGGAGCCGAGGAGGGCGGGCGAGCGGATGTGTGAGCGGATGGAGGCGGAAGGGATGCTGAAGAGGGACGGATTCCAGTGCGGGAAGAGCAAGGCAATGGATGGACTGGGGTGGGGAAGGGGATGTGATGTCCATCCGGGTTTGATGTTGTTGGGATGGGATGGTTATCCCTCCGGGTTTGAGTTGATGTTCGTTGCTTGTCCCGTTAGGTATTCTTCCGGTCCGGCGTGTTGGCCCGTTTGGAAGAACTCCGTGACGAGGCGCTGGGTGCCATCATTGTACATCTCCAAAGGGTGTGTCGCTTTTATCTGGCGCAACGGGAACTTCAGCGAAGACTCAACGAAAAGTGATTCAAAATAAAGCAAATAATAAAATAAAAACTGATTGGGTTTAGAGTTGGCGCGAGAATTGTGCAGCGAAATGTGCGCCGGTGGTGCGCACTGAGAAGTTGGCCTTGGTTCCGATTGTTCAGCAGGATGAAGCCGCTGATTGAGGATCACAAAAAGGTGGGAAATGTGAAGAATTGTGCTGTATTTATTAGCTTAAAATTGACAAAAAGGATGATGAGTTGGAAAACATGCAAAGACGATGCAAAGACCTGGAGGACGACTTTATCAGGGAGGAGAAGCGGAGGAGAGAGTTGGAGAGGGACGGAGAACAGCTGAAAGGAGAACGGAGAGAGTTGGAGATGGCATTGGCGGGACAGAGGGACCGACTGGGGGAGGCGGAGGAAAGGGCACAACGGCTGACGGAACAGAAGGCCAAGTTGGAGAGACAGGTAGGGAGAGAAAGTGGAAGATAAAGGGGGTGGATGAGAGAGGGAAGGAGGGGAGGGGGAGGAGAGAAGAGAGCGGAAGAGAAGAAGGAGGAGGAGGGATAGGAAGACAAAAAGCCGAGTTGGGGAGACAGGCAAGCAAAAGTGGGAGAAAAAGGCGGGGTGGAGGAGGTAGGAAGAGAGAGGAAAGAGAGGGGGGGAGAGAAGAGAGGAGGAGAGTGGAAAAGAAGAAGGAGAAAGAGGGAGGAATCGGGCGGAAGAGGGATGGGGATGTTTGCAGTAAGTACACTCTTCTTCAGCACGGGATGTGGTTGAGTTGTGATTTGGTTGATTGTGCGGGATTTGCTAATGTTTTTCCATTTTTTGGATTAGGCTAACCTTTTAATAGGCCATGTCTGGTTGAGTGGGGAGTGAGGGGAATGGAAAGGGACTTCTGACAGCCCAGCCCAGTCACTCAGTTCTTCTTCCTTCGTTCTCTCTTCCGCCAATCCTTTCTTTCCAACAGCTCGACGAGATGACCGAGCAGCTTGGGGAGCAGGAGGACCGTTTCAATGGACTGGCCAAGGCACGCAAAAAATTGGAGCAGGACAATGAGGCACTGAAGAGACAGATTGGCGACATGGACGTAACAATTCGACGCCAGGAAGGCGAGAAGCAGAGCAAGGATGGACAGATCCGATCACTTCAGGTGGGAAAAGTGGAGGATTGGATTTGAGATTGACGGGGGGAGGGAAGGAGAATATCGGGGTGAAAATGTGAGGATGCTTAGGAAGAGATTGCCTCTCTGGACGAGACCGTCGCCAAACTGAACAAGGAACGCAAACATCAGGACGAGGTTATCCCGGGATAATAAAATGATAGTTGGTGCAAAATATGAGGATTAAGATGAGCCGGAAGTTGGTTGACGAATTGCATTCCCTGGTATAAATAATAATTTAATATACACTACATAAAATAATACGATAATCAACACATTCAGTTGTATATCGTATATCATAATACGTCTGAAAATAAAACAAATGAACATATAGGAGGATCGGGTGGCACAATTGAACAGGGCCAGACAAAAGTTGGAGCAGACATTGGACCAGACGGAGGACGCGTTGGAGAGGGAACGGCGGGCACGACAGGAGGTGGACAAGCAGAGGAGGAAGACGGAGGGGGAACTGAAGATGAGCAAGGAGAACATGGAGGAGATGGGCAAGCAGAAGAACGAGCTGGAAAATGTGGGGAAGAGGTTGGAAGGGTAGAGGGGGACAGGGGAGAACTGAGGAGGGAGAAGGAACATTGTGCAAACTGGACAAAACGCCAAACTGGAACAACAAACACCTATGTAGCAGCACCAAACTGGAGTATTCAGAAAAGAAGCCGAGTTGATTGCAATGAGCAGCCGGCTGGAGGACGAGCAGTCCCTGGTGGTACGACTCCAGCGCCAAGTCAAAGAGCAGTTGGGACGCATCCAGGAATTGGAGGAGGAGCTGGACCAGGAAAGGTCATCTCGCTGCAGAGCGGAGAAGGTGTGTGGAAGAGCAGATAATAAGGGAAATAACAAAACATGAAACTGAACAGACCAGGGCAGAACTGCAAGCGGAGAACGAAGAGCTGTGCGAAAGATTGGACGAGGCCGGAGGAGTTACTCAGGCACAGGTGGAGACGAACAAACGCCGGGAGGCGGAGATGAACAAAATGCGCAAAGATCTGGTAAGAGGGGAAGAGGGGGGAGTGAATCAGAACAGAATGGAAGTGATTAACTGATATGAGTTGAAGGAAGAACAGAACCTGAAGAACGAGATAGCTCTGCAGACAATGAAGAAAAAGCATGCGGATGCGATGGCGGAACTATCGGAACAATTGGACACACTGAACAAGGCGAGGACGAAGACGGAGAAGGAACGCCAGCAGGCGGAGAGGGAGGCGGAGAATGTGCAAGCACAACTCGACTTCGAGACAAAGGTCGAGTTTGGGAAGGAGTACAGATGACTAACCATGGTATTGATTTAGCAACGCCAAAACAGCGACCGAATGGCCAAACAGTGGGAGAACCAAGTAGCGGAGGTGCAAGCCAAGGCGGAGGAACAGGGACGCCAGCTGGCGGAACTGCAGACATGGAAGGCCAGGGCACAGGCCGAACAGAGCGAGCTGAACAGGCAGTTGGAAGAGGCGGAGAACCAACTGAACGTACTGGGAAGGTCGAAGGGACAGTTGATGGCACAGACGGAGGAACTGCAGAGGCAGCTGGAAGAGGAGCACAGGGAACGCCAGGGACTGGCAATACAGGTGCGCACTTGGATGGGACTTAACTTCATGATAAATTGGTGTTGATGAACTGTTCTAAAAGTGATCTAAAATGTGATCTTTTTATTTGATTGGAGATATCGCACCACCAAACGGAGTGCCAACAGATCCGAGACCAAATGGACGAAGAACAGGAGGCGCGGAGTGAGTTGCAGAGACAGCTGAGCAAGGCGAACGCTGAAGCGCAACAGTGGAGGGCAAAGTACGAGGGCGAAGGGTTGGCCAAAACGGAGGAGCTGGAGGAGCAGAGGCGGAAGATTCTTGTCAGTGAATAGCCAAATAGTGTGGGATGAATGTGATATATAAAGTGAACTGTTTGACAGGCAAAGTCGCAAGAAGTGCATGAACAACTGGAACAGGCAAATGCCAAAATCGGAAGCATGGAGAAGGCACGGCATCGGATGCAGCAGGAGCTGGAGGATGCACAGCTGGATGCTGAGAGGGTGAGTAGAGGGAGGGGAGGAGGAAGGGAATTGGACAGGGAACATTCAAATTGGCGGATAGTTCTGATCTGATCATGTTGATCAACATAACAGGCCAACCAAATAGTCAGTCAACTGGAGAAGAAGCAGAAGGGCGTGGACCGGGTGGTGGAGGAGTGGAGGATCAAGTGCGATGCGTTGGCCACGGAACTGGAAGCAAGCCAACGGGAGACACGGACGGCCAGCACCGAGGTGGGTTACTGTAGATATGAAAAAGATACATTTTACTCAATTTCTTCTTAAGATGTTTCGGTTGAGAACTGCGCTGGACGATGCCAGCGAACAAGTTGAAACACTACGGCGCGAGAACAAGGTGTTGTCGCAGGAACTGAAGGAAAGTGCGGAACAGCTAAACGATGGCGGGAGAGGGGTGTACGAGCTGGCGAAGGCAAAGCGGAGACTGGAGCTGGAGAAGGAGGAACTGCAGATGGCACTGGAAGATGCAGAGGCAGCACTAGAGGCGGAGGAGTCAAAAGTGCTAAGGGCACAGGTTTAGGAGTTTGGAAAAGGGAAAGATTAATTAGACAAGCTTGTTGTTGCTTTCAAGGTGGAGATATCGCAGATACGGACAGAGATCGAGAAGCGCATTTCAGAGAAGGAGGAGGAGTTTGAGAACACCCGCAAGACCCACCAGAGAGCATTGGAATCGCTGCAGTCAGCTCTGGAAACGGAGAGTCGGGCGAGAGCCGAGTTGGCGAAGACCAAGAAGAAGCTGGAGAGCGATATCGGAGTTGGATTTTGAAGAAAAAGGAGGGGGGAGATAAACAGATTGTTCGAATAATTGTTCAGGAGTTGGAGGTTGGACTGGACCAAGCGAACAGGGCAAATGTTGACGCACAGAGGAACTTGAAGAGGTACCAGGAACAGGTGAGAGAGTTGCAGCAGCAGGTGGAGGAGGAACAGCTGGCCAGAGACCAAACACATGAGCAAGCACAGCTGGCGGAGAAGAGGGCCCAGATGGCGGTGCAAGAGAAGGACGAGGCATTGATCAATGCCGAGAAGGTGAAGTTAGAAAAAGGGATTCGGAGCATGGGAGTCAAATTTGTCGAAATTAGGCCGAAAGGGCACTTCGACAAGCGGAAAGTGACGCGCAAGAATCGCGGGAAACGGTGTTGGGATTTGAGAGTCTAAATGCGGCTCTAAGCTCGCATAGGCGACGGCTGGAAAGCGAATTGGTACAGTGCAAGTCGGAGTTGACGGATACGGTGGGGGAACTGAAGGGCGCGGAGGACAGTGCCCGGAAGGCGGCGGCGGATGCGGCACGGCTGGCGGAGATGTTGCACCAGGAACAGGAACAAGCGCAGAGAATGGAGAGACAGCGAAAGGCATTGGAGCAACAGACAAAGGTCAGTCTGGAGAACAACCAAACTGAACGAACTAGACAAACTGAAACTGAACGGATGGTATATTTTTGAAGGAGCTGCAACAGCGAGTGGATGAAACGGACGGGATGGCAATGAGAGGCGGAAAGAAGGCGATCGTCAAGGTCAGTTCCATGGACCAAATGTTCAGCGTGAATGAAGTGTTAAATTAGTTGGAACAACGCATACGAGACCTGGAGACGGAGCTGGAATCGGAGATGCGCAGGCACACGGACACCCAAAAGACGCTGAAGTCGAAGGAGCGAAGAGTGCGCGAGTTGCAGTTCCAAGTGGAGGAGGACAAGAAGAGCACGGAGAGACTGTACACCTTAGTGGACAAACTGCAGCAGAAGCTGAAGACGTTTAAGCGACAGAACGAAGAAGCGGTAAGAGGAGAGAGATATATGAATAATGGATGGATCCTCAACAAACTTGTTTAGGAGCAGTTGGCAACCATGAATCTAAGCAAGTACAAGCAGGTGCAGCACCTGCTGGAAGACGCGGAGGAACGGGCCGAGATCGCGGAGAACTCGCTGTCAAAGTTCCGCGCAAAAAGTCGCTCATCGGCCAATGTACATGGGGCATTAGGACTCATCGGCGGTAGTGGCGGTGTCCGGCCATCGGCTTCCTCAGCCGCCATTCTCCGCCATTCTGTAAAGTTACCATCCCCCAAACTTCCTTCACCCCGGATTAAGATTTCCGCTTCCGTGCTGATGTCCACCCATCCCTTTGACAATAATCCCATTGTTGTGCAATCCCATCCATTGCTGGCCAAGGGCGCAGGCGGTGGGTCCAGCTCCAACTTGATGATGGGCAAGTCCATTCACGAGGAGGAGAGTGAACAGTGAACACTGATCGGTGAATGGGTGGGCGATCAGGGGGAAGTAAGACGAACAACATGGCGAGATTTGACTCAATCCATCCACTCGCACCTTGATCCCCCTAAGCTTGTTAACAATTCCAACATCCATCCATCCATTCATCCATCCACTGTTCCACACTTTATACGTTCTTCACCATTCCTACCCCCCTCAACAACAATCCATTCTTTTTTTCCGTTGTTATCATTGTCATCCATTGGTCCTTCTTTGCTCTTCATCATCCATCTTCTTCATCTTCCATCTTTCTTCGTCCATTTCTTCCCTATCAACCAACTTCCTCCATCTATGAATAAACAAATGCTTTTCCATTCCTTTACATATTAAAGCATTGAAGGAAGGAAAGAGAACAAAACTGTGCCAAAGGTGGCTTTAAAGTATGAAAATGAATTATGAAAAGTCAACGACATGGTGAATGCCAATTCATGTGGTAGACTTGACATATGAGATATGATTAACATTGGCTTTTCCTTCAGATTCCCAACTTATCTTTTATGCTAATTGTTAGTCTGTCTAGTTGCTTCCCTTCAAAATGATGCAACTTTTTGAGTCTGCCCCATCCATTCATTGTTCTTGTCCTCGGTGTTGAACACTTTGCCAAATAATTGATAATGATGAGACTGAACCCATAAATCAGTCTTATTCCACCACACTATCTTCCCACTCCCCTTCCCCACTATATTTAATATTCATGATCTCTTTTCCCCTTCTCCAATAAGTACACCAGCAGTAGTGCAACAACGACGAACCGTGAC
>JAQIYK010000889.1:0-11578 GCA_034700465.1 Rotylenchus robustus | reverse complement strand
GAAGAGAGAGAGAAGTGAGAGAGAAGAAAGAGAGAGGAGAGAGAGAGAAGAGGGAGAGAGAAGAGGGAGAGAGAAGAGGGAGAGAGAAGAGGGAGAGAGAAGAGAGAGATAGAGAGAAGAGATAGAGTGCTAAAACAATTAATTGCCCATTTTCGATTATACTTATTGTTACATTTTCGATTATACTTATTGTTAGTACGTCAAAAGGAGAAATAATTTTGCGAAACAAAGCTAAAAAGAGGATACTGTAATTATTATTTTGAAAAACTGAAAACAAACGCATGAATTGGCGGGTGACAAATTGCGAAGACTATGAATTGGCATAGATAAAAAATAGTATGTAAAAATGCGAGAGGGAGAGGGAGAGCGAGGGATTAGAGGAAGGATTTATTTCACGATTTGATGAGAATAATAAGAAAGAAAAGATGAGAATAAGCTATGTAAATATTTATTTTCTTTTTTAGGCGTGATTTAGCCTACATATATATGATTAAAAATTTGGAGATGAGAATAGCGATTTGATTTAAATAAATCGTGATTTAGCTGCTAAATCACAAGACGAGCATAAGGCTTTTTCTAAAGTCCCAAATTTTGTCGACATTTCAAATTAAATCTTATCAGCCAATTAATTGTTTTCTTCCCTTAGAACAACGGTCTTGAAGTTTCATTGTTTTTATTTTTTCATTTTTGTTTAAGAAATTTTAGATACTTGACTCCATTTTTTCAAAAGCAATTTGTGATAATTTTTACAAATTCTTAATGAGATCTAATTATATATTGCAATATGTCATTAGAAAGTAGTTCGTTCTCTAAAATTTTATTAATAGTTAAATTTTAAAATTCTAATTTTTTATATTAACAAAAATGGGGGCCTAAAACCTTTTAATTTTTAGCCAAAAATACTTTTCAGCCGGCTTTTTAAAGCCAATGAATGGATGGAGTTGAATTTGTTTTAAAAATCGATAAAATGGGATAGGCCAAAATGGATGGGACGGGGGAATGGGGGAAGGGGGGAGGGGGGAGGAGGGGAGGGGAGGAGGGGGGAGAAGAGGGGGGAGGGGGAAGGGGTGGGGAGGAGGGGGAGAAGGGGGGGGGGAGGGAAGGGGGAAGGGGTGGGGAGGTGGTTGATGGTGTACATTGGGCGGAGGGAATGCACGTCGGTCGATTCATGGATTTTAGTTCTATTTTCCATCATTTTTTGTCCTTCCGTCCATTTTTAATTTTATAGTCCATTTTATGCTTGTTCCTGGAAATAGAGCCTCCTGCCGAATCTGAATAATAATTTTTGGACAAAAGTCGGAAATACATTTTGTTTTGCTATCAAAAACCTTGTAATAAGGCAGTTCCATCAAAACAATAATTAATTAATTAATTCGTTCATCCATCCATTCATTCTTCCACTTCTTCAGGCCCTTCGTTTGTTTTTGTTGTGCGACAGAGACCGCAAGGGCTTCGTTGTGCGGTCCGACTTGGAACGCATAAACAAGCGGCGCAACATTGGCGGACTGACATTCGCGCAGTTGGAACACGCCTTCGAACTTGCCGATTGCCATCGTGTCAATTTGGTCTACAAAAGGGACTTTGTGCGCGCGATCGGTGAGCAAAAGCAAAAATATTTTAATATAATTAGTAAAAATATGATATTTATAGAATAATTATCAAAAATATTAATAGAAAATATTATTTATTTAATCAAAATGATCAAACCAATAGAATAGGGAGGGGGCGGTTTGGGGCGGAGATTGGAACGTTGGAAACTGGAGACTTAGAACCCCAGGTTCGGAGATTTTCAAAAACTTCGAAAAAGTGTTTTTCGAATCCACTCCCAGTCAATGCTTTCGAAACACTCATTCTGTTTCCTTTGCACCGTTCTCCTTAATTAATAAAGTGTTGCAGTTTGCAGAACGACAGTTGTTGTTGTTGTCGACGACGACGGGCTACTGCTTGGACGGAATGGAAAGTGCCAGCGAAACAATCGCGCGGTTCCGAACCATTTCTTTGGGATACGACGCGGAAAAAGTTTGTTGGAAAATTGGAAGAGCAAAGGACATGGAAGGAAAAGTAGTCAATTTAGGTAGATATTAACATTTTCAGAATCAACCGAGCAAAGATGAATGGTCGCCGACACAAAAGGTTGTTGTTGTGAACACTTGGCAAAATGTTTTCAAACATTAAATTAAACATTGTTTTTCCGTTTACAATTTCTGTCGAAAGTGAAATGCCCGGAGGGGGCGGACTGGCCACGGTGTCTGACATGTCGCCGAGTGCAGTGTCAAATTTGTTGTCAGAATCACTCGCCAGAGACGGGATGATCAAGCAGGACGCTGCGCAAGGTTGATCTCCGAAAGTTGCGCAAATTAATTAGACCATTTGGCACTTTGTAATTAAAAAGGAACTAGGTATTGGTGTTTTTAAAGAGTTGGATAACAAAAAGTCCGTCATTTTGAGAAACGTTGATTTACACCGTTTTTGATGGGGGCGCTATTGGAGGGGGGGGGGCTCCTATTGAAGGATTTACGGTAACTTAATTCTTAAGAATTTCTTAAACCTCAAAAGTGTTTTCAGCACATCAGCAGCATCAACTCCATCGCCGTCCGTTCCAAACTCTACGCGACGAGTTGTTCACTGCGCATGGAATGCCATCGCCGGATGGCTCCGCGTCCGTTGGCGCACTTTTTTGCGCCGATTATCAGTCGGCGATGGATTTGACGGTGCACCACAATGGACAACAACACTCCTCGACACATTCATCCCCAACAAATGTCCAACCACCGGTCAGTCAGTATGAGATCGGGCCCGGCCGAGAGTTTTAGAGTGTGAGGGGCAGGATAGAGGGCCTGGCCAAGAGCTGCATTCAGACAGACCGGAGCAGCCCACCTAGAGGCCGGCCGACTAGAGGCGGCCGGCTAGAGGCGAGGCCGACTAGAGGCCGGCCGGCTAGAGGCGGGAGTTTCAAAGAAGGAAAAAATTATTTAATTAATATTAATTAATATCAAACAGATATTTTCATAGTTTATTCATGCAAAAATATTTTCATAGAAATTACAGCATCAAACAAATTTACAACATCTGAAAGTTTGAGAAATACCACTTAAATATTCCAAAACAATGGGAAGTTCATAACGATTTACAATGTTTAAAATGCGTGAATCGGCTTCTTCAGGTGGGCAACAAATTGTTCATATTCGGAATCGCTCACCTTTGCTATTTTTTTCAGTGAATCCTAAAATTTAAATATGGTCGGGTGGACAAAACCCAACTGCAATTGGACCTTAGACATTCCAAACAGTTATGTGTTTGAAAATCAGGAAATGATTGGCTCCAACCAGTGATGTCAATATGACAATCAATATGACAATTTGGTCGTACTCGGCCAAATAGCTCTTACTTTTTCTCATACTTGGATATTTTTAAACGCATTTTTTCTGTTTTTTCTCTTTCCTTTCCGCCTCTAGCCGGCCGCCTCTAGTCGGCCGGCCTCTAGGTGGGGTGTACCGAGACAGACTGCATTTTAATTTTAATCCCAGTAACAAACATAATATTGTATTGGTTAAGTGTTTTGCTGAAAAAATCATTTCTTAGAAAAATCATTTTTTGATGAAAATAATTTTTTTTAAATTGTCGGCTCGCCTAATGGCACAGCCATCCCATCCCAGCAAATATAAATTAAATTTTATTTAATTAGCAAGCAAATCATTTTTAAACAAAAATTCCTAAAAGTTCCAAGTACAAAAATTTGATTTTTTATCCAATTTTTTTTGCACCAGGCCGCCGGGTCGGGTCGGGCAGGCTGCTTCTTATTACTTTCCTACTCTTCTCCTCCTCCTCCCCCCTGCTGTTCTGTCACCCTTTTCCTCCTCCCAAATTGTGAAAATATGCTTTTCGAGGGTATATGTACTACATATATACAGTATAAGTTATAAGTGATCTTGAATCTGACGATATGAACAACCTTAAAAATACCATTGCCATTGCGTTTTTAATTTTTAAATTAATAAATTTTTTACCAGCTTTTGGTTTGATTAGTTTCTATTTTTAAGGCTCCACACATTCCGGATCGAATATTCAAAGTGGTTTTTGTTGGAGATTCAGGTAGGTTTGCAATTTTGAGATCGGATTTTTATACATTTTCGATATTCTTAATTTTTGTTTTTACCTTATCGTCACTAATAAGTATTGGCCCAATTTTTTGAATTTGTTCCTTGTCTTATCGTCACTAATAAGTATTGGCCCAATTTTTTGAATTTGTTCCTTGTCAAAAATTCAAAAAAGTAAAAATTCTTTATATTTCTATTCTTGATATTTTGATTAAAATGGTAAGTTTACATCTTACATTTTCATTTTTCAAAATTCAATAAAAATATCGAAAAATAATATGTGGAAGTTCGATCTCGACTAAGTAAATTTAACCGTATTTTCCAAACTTTTTGTTTCAGCAGTTGGAAAGACTTGCTTCTTGCACCGGTTCGATAAAATTAATTTTTAAATCCGATAACCCTTCCCCTTTTGTTTTTTTCTTCCACAGGTTTTGCCACAATCGATTCAAACCACTTTTCAGTGCCACAATAGGTACGGTAGAGATAATAATGTTAATACAGTACCAATTAAATACAATTATATTGCATACACATTATTATGATACCTATGAGTTTGTATATAAGATTTATCGAAGCGAAAACATTTGGGTTTACAGTAAAATACAGTATAAATAAACTATACAGTGGAAAGAAAAGGAGAAACAACAAGAAGAAGAACAAAAGAAGAACAACAACAAGAAAAAGAAGAACAACAACAAGAACAACAAAAGAAGAAGAAGAATAACAACAAGAAAAAGAAGAACAACAACAAGAAAAAGAAGAACAACAACAAGAAGAAGAAGAACAAAAGAAGAAGAACAACAACAACAAGAACAACGTGGTAAAGAAAGAGAGGCAGGAATATTGAGGAATCAAATTAGTACATTCAAATTAGGCAGTTCCTTACCATTTTATTTTTTATGCAATTTTTACCGTCAACTATACTACCGTCATTTTAACCCTTCGTACAATATTGAATTCTAATTGTTTGTTATTGACTTTAAAGGCGTGGATTTCACTGTCAAAACACTGCTTGTGCGGGACAGAATGGTGGCACTACAACTTTGGGACACAGCCGGACAAGAAAGGTCCTTCTGAAAATCGGATACTGTACACTGACTCGGTTGTCGTCTATTGGTCTCATTTTTGGATGAAATTTTTCCATAGAAAATTAAAAAATAAAAGGTTTTTAAATTGACAAAACGGTAATAATTGCGTTACTCAACGGAAGGACAAAAAATGGGATTTTGGAAACGCCTTTTTGTGTCGAAAATGATTCTAAAATAGTATAAAATTAAACATTTTGAAGGTACCGCTCGATCACCAAACAATATTTCCGCAAAGCCGACGGTGTGGTGCTCATGTCTGTTTTTTGCACAGTTTTAAAGTAATTTTTTGGTATTCAGGTACGATGTCACCTCGGTAGGTCAATTAATTAAAAATGAATGACATAACAAAAAATAATTTGTAAATTGGCCGAAAAGATAAGACATGGTAAGGAGGGGAGCAAAGGCGGAAAAAGGCAAAATTTATGAACAAATAAAGTAAATAATTAATGAAAATTTCCCCTTCTGAAAATAAAGTTAATTTTTAATTTAATGACCCCTTCACAACTCTATTCAACCCCTCCCCCTGACCCCGTTGATAATGTTAATGTTCGCAGGAGAGTTCGTTTGTAAACATGCGCAGTTGGATTGAGTCCGTCCGAGCGGGAGTTGACTATGGCTGTGTGCTTTGCTTGGTGGGCAACAAGGTATTGGGGAGGGAGGGGAGCAGGCTGGATGCAATTACGGAAATTACGGAGTTTTTCGCTCTTATGGATTACGTAAATCCGTAAGAGGTTTTTTTACGGAATTCCGTAAGTAGAATTTACTTGCGTCCAGAGCCCTCTGGAGGGGAGGCGGGGGGACACTTTATTGGGTTTAGGGATTGTGGGGGGGGGGGAGATTAATGTTTTGAATTGTCGTCGTCATCTTTGTCGTTGTTGCTGTTGTCTTTTACTGTTCTACAACGAATTAAATTGCTTGTCGTTATTATCCATCCATTCATTGTCCCTCAATTTAAAGGTGGACCTTTATCCAAATGAACATTGTCGCACGATAACTTACCAACACGGGAAGGATCTGGCAAAGGTTTGGGACTAATAAAGAAAGGCACATTTCCGAGATTAAAATAAATATTGAATACAATCAAAATAGGCAACCAATATTGTGCCCAATTCTGAATATTATCCTTTTTCTCGGGGCTGGAAGAAGTCATTTGTAAATTATAACCCATTAACAGTTTATACAATGCTGGGGAACTCCGTAGTTGGTTTTGGTTTTGCTTCATCACTCATATTCAGTTTTAAAAATTGGATAATATTTTAAACCGAACTCATTGTGCATTCTGATTATAGAGGCAGATACTTATGTAATAATTGGAACTTGTCTTATTGGATTTGAAGGAATTTGGCATGCTTTTCTTTGAATCGAGCGCATTCACCGGACTAGGCATCGAGGAAACCATGCAAGATATGGCATTGTGAGTGAATGAACCGAACAACAAACTCTCCCACTGTTTTCGGGTTTGGTAGACTTTGTAGGCTCCGTCCCGCTCCGTCCCTTTTTTCATAGATTCCGTCCCCGTCCCCGCGCGTCCCCGCGGGGACGGGGTCCCCTTATTTTTCAAAAAAACACGGTAATCCCCCCGTCCCCGGGGACATCCCCCCACCAACAACCCTACTTAAAACATTTCTCCCCAACCGGTAAATATTGTTTATTCCTCTCAAAATCGTATAAAAATCATTCTATAGGTTTTCTAACATGCTAAAAACGAATATGGCAATCAAAAAAGAGCATGGCAAAACGTTTAAACCGGTTTTTTGACGGTTTAAAAAATAGACAAATACATTTTTATTTGTTGTTTTTTAGTTCAAAACTAATGAATTTATTAGCCAACCAATATTTTACAATTTTATTTATATAAACCATTTTTAAATCAGAAAAAATTAATTTCTATCTTCGGTGAGGATGGTAATTAGTTCTAAAAATTTATTTGGAACAAATAAAAAATTATTTCTTTATCAATGAACCAGCAAGCTTTAAAATTACGCCAAAAACCTTGTATCCGGTGCGCGACAAAAAGGAGCTGTTCTCAGGAGAGTTAAGAGGGCTGAGCTGTAGAGCCGAAGCGAGGGCCGCAGTTGCCGGGTGCGCTCGGAGCGAGCAGAGAGCGCAACCGGCGCCCTGTAGCGACCCGAGCGCAGGCGTAGCAGCGAATGCCCCCCTGGCCACCTACGGAGAAGAACAGCTCCATTTTTGGAGAAACTTTCAATTTTTGATAAATAAATTTTTATTTCTTAAGAAATAAATTGTTATTTCTTTAAAAATAAATTAAATTTTTAATAAAATTAAATTTTTTTAATTTTTAAATTTCTTAAGAAATAAATTGTTATTTCTTTAAAAATAAATGATTATTTTTTTAATTTTTTGGTTTATTACGGTCTTTACATGTTAAGAAAACTAAAAAGATAGCACTAAAGGGCTCTGTTGAATTAGGCAAGACATTTTGTTTAGGATTAACAGTGAATTTTATTTAGTTTTTGAACTAAAAAACAACAAATAAAAATTTATTTGTCTATTTTTTGAACCCGTTCAAAAACCGGTTTAAACGTTTTGCCGCGCTCTTTTTTGATTGCCATTTTCGTTTTTAGCATGTTAGAAAACCTATAGAGTGATTTTTATACAATTTTGAGAGGGATACGGAACGATATTCCCCCCTCCAAAGTACCAGCAGGAAATATTAGGTAGGATATTTTTAGCCGACATTTTCAGCTAAATAAACCCTATTCTGAATTGTGTTGATTATCACTGCGTCCACAGCAGAAAATAACATAAAAGTACCAATTTTTTGTACTACCTCTTAAGTGCCTTTTTGGGACAAATAAACATAAAATGCACTTTTAGAAGATTACAACAGAGGGAAGACGAACATCAGCAGGAATTGATCAAGCTGGAGACAAAGCTGACGGAGCGAAAAAGGAAGTGGTGCTGTATATGAAGGTGACCTGCTGATCGGAATTAGGGATCAAAGATACACTTATGACACATTATTCCAAGTACCACGAATGAACCGGGGAAACTATAAACTCAAAATCTCGAGGCTTGGAACGATTAGTAAGATCGGTGATTTCATGTTGAACGTCCTTTATTATGTACTAAGCTTGAATTTCTCAATACTTTCTAGAAATCCAAAAGTGCCAACCTTGTCTGCAGTCTGTACATACACAGCACTCTACCTTCCTTCTACTTACTACGCCAATGATTTTTTTGCCTTTTTCAACTTTTTTTTTCCATTTTTCTTTATTGAATTTTGGTGTCCCTCTCCCTCCCCTTCCCCTCCGTCTGTCCGTCCATCCACCCAACAAAAGCACTCATAAAAAATCACGCCGCGCACAATGCAGGTCCCAACTACTTCCCTCCTCCTCCGTGCTTCCCCTCCTCAGTCGGACTACTGCCCCACATTCTCTCTCTAATTCTCTCCCCTCTTTCCCCCTCTTTCTTGTCCCTCTCCCATATTTATGTCCCTTTTGTCTCCACAGGCAGTCGTCTCCATTCATCAGCAGCAGACCAACAACTGGTTGTTTGTTGGGTTGGTCGGCTGGTTGCTGTTGTTGTGTTCGTCAAGTAGAGAGAGAGAGAGAGAGAAGAGAGAGAGAGAGGAGAGAGAGGGGAGGGAGATAAAGAAAAGATAGAAAAAGGAGTGATATGTATAAAGAAAAGAGAGAGGGGAAAGAGAGAGAGAGAGAGAAGAGAGAGAGGAGAGAGAAAGGAGGGAGATAAAGAAAAGAGAGAAAAAGGAGTGATATGTATAAAGAAAAGAGAGAGAGGAGAGAGAAAGAGAGGGGAGGGAGATAAAGAAAAGGGAGAAAAAGGAGTGATATGTATAAAGAAAAGAGAGAGAGAGAGGAGAGAAAGAGAAGAGAGAGAGAGAAGAGAGAGAGAGGAGAGAGAGGGGAGGGAGATAAAGAAAAGAGAGAAAAAGGAGTGATATGTATAAAGAAAAGAGAGAGAGGAGAGAGAGAAAGAAGAGAGAGAGGAGAGAGAGGGGAGTTTTAACGTCATGTTCTAGCGTGTCAAAGTGACGGCGAGCGCTTCCTCTCAGAAGCCATTGAATAATTTGTGCTAGTGTAGCATCTTGTTGCCATAACGGGCATAGGTTTACAGTACTTTCAATGTGCTGGATCCATTCGATGAAGTCTTCCTTGCCTTCGCCCGAAAACGTTGGCATTTGGTTGACATTTATTCTGCTCCCAAATGGATTGGGTGTCGGTTTAGGTGCATCGCCACCGTTGTTGTCGTTTGTAACAAAGATGCAGTTGGGTCCTCGTTGGTCATCTTGGTCTTCTTGATCGTCATGTTGTTCTTGATGAACTGTTTGACTGACTTGTTCAGTTCTGTTTATCTCTTCGAGAGCTTGTTCATTCTCTTGGAATGAATCTTCGAATCCTCGGACCGCATTCGGATTTTGAGTTAGGAGGGGTGGCCCTCCGCGTAGAGAGTTCTCTCGTTCTACCTCTGCAAGGGTGTCTTGAACAATTATAGCCGAAGGGCGTATGCCCATTGGCGGTGCATTAGCACTTGAAGTGCTGAGATTGAGTAGAGGAATGGATTGTCCCTCGTTAGATCTGAACAGATCGAATGAGTGATTTGCATTACTGTTGTAGGCCATATTCGGCATAAAAGCTGAAGGCCGCATGCTCCAATCATTAGGATTTTGCATGTGCTCATACATCCAATTAACTCTCGTTGGAGACTTGGGTTTAGTTAAATTTTGTATGAAACCTGGATTTTCTGACATGAGTTGTTGAAGTTCAGCTTGTCGTTCTGCTTCATTTGTATCACGAGTGGCAGCCCAGTGGACCAGCGCATTGATTTGATTCTGCAATTTGGTAATTTCTCTGTCACGGCTTCGGAGTGCACGGGCAACGTCTTCTTCAAAGGTTGATCATGGCTTCCCTTTGTTTTTGAGGAGTGATCCGTTGATTGTTGCCCTTTCCTCTGCAGGTGGTTTGTTTGCTTCCATCGCTAGAAGTGTCTGGATAGATGGCATTTGGTCCGCCATCGTTTTTAAGAGGTTCTCAAATGAGTCCTCAGAATCTTTTTGTTCTGAAGTCGAAGGGTGAGGTGCATCATTGGATTGCATCATGAAGATTTGATCTTCTTCAACTCCGTCAAGTTCATCTACTGGGTAATCCACGATCGGATGTACACAGGGTTAGTGAGCTCTTTGTTAAGGAGCCCACGCTCATTTAGCGAGGAGAATAGCTCTTGCTGTTCCGTGTATGTGCACGCTGCCCATACTAAGAAGTTGTGCCAGACCGCAATTTGACGGATCTGATCTGCTTTAACCATGTCATCTGGTTGTATAGGGAGCCATAATTCCCGCAAGTAATCCCTTTTCAGGATGTGGTTAAGGTGCCAACCAGAATTTACAGGGAGTATTTCACCCTGGAACGGCACTTCCTGGTGTAGAGTACCAATTGATTGCTGCGCTCTTTGAATTGATTTTCGTAGAATGTCTCTCTTGTAGATCAGCATGTCCCAGTCTTCCTGCTACGTCGTCCAGATGGCGGCTTTGACTGTTCCGTCTTCTTCTTCGAAGAGTCCTGCTTGCTGTTCGATCGCTTTGGCTTTCTGTGCCATTTCTTTAATGACATTTTGCTTATGTTTGTCGACAGTGTCGATCATCCAGCCCCTTTCGTCGGATCGCGCTGGTATTAGCAATGGAAATGCGATTGTGTGCGTCAAATCTGACAGCTCTTTTAGAACGTAGCGTTTGCACACTCGTTCGTTCCATTCCCCCAATTTAACATTTTGTGTTATGTTAGGTTGAACCTGATTCATGATATACTCCTTGAGTTGCGTGGAGTAGATGTCCGTCTTCATTGCGAAGTAAGGCCCTTGTTATTCAGCTCCTTCTTCTTGGTCGCTGTATTTGTTCGGCGGCATGTTGCACAGCTCGAATGGCACGATGTCGCTGGTTATCTCCAATTGCGGGATATCATCATCTAGTATATCACCTAAAATTTGATCTGAATTATTAGCTGAGATTGAGTAGTTGAGTTCTTCCGAACTCAACGAATCCTTTTCTTGATCGAGCGCCTGCTCTAGATCATCATTAGTGGGGTTCTCGAACTCCACGACGTTTAAGCATTTTTCAGCTGATTCTGTAACTTTAGGTTTCCTTACCTTTAGGTTTCTTGATAAAACCTTATGTTCTGATTCCTCTTTGGTGTCGGACCTGAACCTGATTTTCATTTCGGAGCCGGACTCCTCCTTTGAATCATCAAACGAGTCCATCTCCTCATCATGCTTGAATTCGTAGTTGTTTATCCAGCTTAATGCTGAAGCTTGTTCTAGCTTAGGTAAGCGAGTAGGTGAAATTGTTTTAGCGTTAGCGTAAGTGTTACCTAAAGTTTTCACCTTAAGTTTTAGGTCTTCGACCGTGTCTTCAATTTT
>JAQIYK010000888.1:0-11581 GCA_034700465.1 Rotylenchus robustus | reverse complement strand
ATTTCGTTAAATTTTTGAAAAATATTCCAAAAAATACGTGGTATATATAAGCTTTTTCAATTTCTTTCCCATATTTTTTTCTTCAATTTTAATGCACAGTAAATTTGACGATGATTTTGCTTTTTTTAATTTTCTTTCATTTTCTAAAGGTGGACAAAGGCGCCATCAGATTCGTGCTGAACGGATCTCATATCATGTGTCCAGGCCTGACAAGCCCCGGTGCTCGATTGCTTGATGACTGTGCCGAAGGGACAATTGTGAGTAATCTCCCAAAAATATCTCACTCAATAAAACTATTGATGATCCTAAATATCTAAAGGTAGCTGTAATGGCCGAAGGCAAACAACACGCTATGGCCATCGGACAGATGAAGGTACACTTTTTGGTTTGCTCTCCAAAATGGCATATTTTATTTTGCAAATAAATCCATTTTTATTCATTTAATTAAGCTTTCCTCAGCGGATGTTCGAGCCCAGAATGCAGGCATTGCCATTGAGAACGTGCATTATATGTGCGATGGCTTGTGGCGGTTAACAAATGTACCATAAAGCCACAAATGGTTGATTTCTAACAAAACCCACCAAATTGTTTTTTGTTGTTGTCGTATATTCGGAAAAATTTATTTCAAATTTTATACAAAAAGTTGAATTGAAAAACATCGTCAAATCAGTAAGTTTGGATTATTACATAAACATTTTGTACAGTTATAACTAGTTAATTTATTAGAATAGCCAGGAAATTTTCTGTAGAAAAGGAGTTGTAAATTTGCAATTTGTCCTGTATTTTTAAGCATAAACTTTAAAATGCATTTTTCTTCTAATTCATTAAAAAATCAGTGAAGGTAAAAGAGAAAAATATTAAAATATAAATTAATAGACAAAAATCCTTTCCTTACCTTCCTCATAAAATGATAGAATTTCCTGGCAAGTGGCAACAATATAAATGTAAATGACATGACGAGATGACAGGTGATTGCTTATTACAATGGAATTTGTAATAAATGACTAATAAGATCGTAATGCTCAAGGTTTCAGTCAAGGATTGTTAAAAGATAACTAGCTCTGAAAACCTCGAAAATTGTTAGTTTTTTATTTACTCGTTTTTCGAAGTTTAAAAAAATCCTTGACTTTTATCTACAAGTTGTCCGAGATAGTTGCAACACCCCCCGCCCATAGTTTTTTGGCAGCAGGCTATCATAAAATCGGTTTTCCTTTCCGTTTTGCCGATGTAAAATGCTTCCATGTTCTACAGTTTGGAAACGTGATTGGTTCAAATGGTGGAGAATTGAAGAATCTCTTCTCCTCCTTCACTCCCTCCCTGTCCCTGTTGCGCCCTCTCTTGTTCCAGCTGAAGACGTTCTTGTTGTTGTTGCTGGAATGCCTCAATCTCGGCCCAAATCATTTGACGCCATTCATCTGCAGATTGATAAAAGCTTACTTGTTAGTTATTTTCTATAAAATAGGGAATTTTGTTAAATTCACTCGAAAATACCAAAAAGTTTTTGTCAGAAAATACGGAATTTTCTTCGATTTATGTTTTTACCAATGCTCATGTCCTGCTCAATGTCCACCTCAATATGGCCTTTTGCGATCGGCTCATCGTTGGGATCATGATATTGTTTGAAATATGCATGTTCCATTGCCTGGGCAGCCGTTGGTCTAAATAAAATATTTTTACAACGATCTAAATGGGGTATAAATTGGAGTATAAAGTAAATAAAATTTTCGAAAATTTGTTGTGATATGCCGTAAGTTACAGATTTTGAAAAAGTATTTGGTCAAACCCAGACCCGTAGCTAGCTAGGGGTTCGGGGAAATTCCCCCCATACCCCTAGCTAGGGGCCTGGTCCAACCTGTAGTCAGGATCCAGATTAAGTGTTTTCTCCAGAAAATCCACCGCCTCAGGCGTCGCAACGGCAAAAAACTTTTTGAAATCCTTGCGGTCCATTTGCGGCATATTTCGAATGTAGTTGCGAGCTTCTTCCGATGAAATTTTCTGAAAATTTCGGTCTAATAGATTCTCGCTATTTTTTCTTTGCATAAATACCTTCAAGAACTCTTCATTGGGTGTACCACACACTGACATGATGCGCGTCAGCTGGTCAATGTCTGACAAATTGTTAGGTCATTTTTCATTTAATTGAAAATGTTAAAAGTTACGGTCCGCCCCCGGGAAAAGCGTTCGGCCACTGATCAGCTCTGCCATTATACAACCCACAGACCAAATGTCCACTTAATTAAACAATTTTAAAATTAGTATTTTATTTAATTTTCTTCACCAGTTTGTGTGTAATGCATCCAGTTAAGCATTATTTCGGGGGCTCGATACCACCTAAAAAGTGAAATTTAAAACAAAATAAAGAAAATATACCGAGTGGCAACATAGCCGGTCATTTCCTGGTCTGTATGACGGGCTAATCCAAAATCAAGAATCTAAATTTAAAAAATTCTTAAGAATTGAATGAAAAATTTAAATTCTAAATAAAGTATTGGTTATTGGCTTGCCTTTAGCTCACAGTCCTCATTGACAGCAATGTTGGATGGCTTCAGATCGCGGTGGATTATGCCGGCTGAATGGATGTACTTTAAAGCTCGTAGAATCTGGTACACCAAAAATTGGATGTGATCGTCGCTGAGGCGTTGAATTTTGAGTATGTTGGACAGATCGGCGCCCATTAAAATGGAAACGAAATAACTGAAAAATTAAGATGTTGTTTACCATTTTTGAATTGTCAAAACTATAAGTTAGGATTTTATTTTTAAAAATTCGAATTATTGAATATAATCTTAAAATTTCATGTTAATCATTTTAATTAAGTAATTTAAAACTATAAGTTAGAAAGTTAGGATTTTATTTTTAAAAATTCGAATTATTGAATAAAATCTTAAATTTTCATCTTTCATGTTAATCATTTTAAATAAGTAATTTTATAGCCATTTTGGTTATTTGCGATTAAAATGATTTGCGATTAATTCGCGATTTTTCAATGTTTTCTCCATTTGTTTTTTTGTATATGCCTATGCCTACATACACATCGTTCAGCGCACCGGCGTCCTGGTCGGGCGTGAATACGTCATATAAATCAATCACATTTTCATGGCTCATCAGACGCAATAAGCGCAATTCGCGATGTGTCCGTTTTGCATGGATTGCCGATTGGAAGGGACGCGTGAATTTCTATATAAATAAAACAAAATTATTAATGTAACAAAAAAAGAAGTTCAGAATAGACATATAATCGTCAGCTTCAGATTGATTTTAAAAAATTGTTTCAAAATAATTTTACATTAAAAAATCAAACTTTGATCGCTACGCGGTCTCCTGTAGTCACACACTCTGCCGCACTGTTAATAAATTAATAATAAATTTAAAATGAGGAAATTAAAGAGGAAATTGTACGCTACCTTTACAAAAAAAACCGGTTTAAAATGGTCTAATTTCTGCGGAGATATGGATGTGTGATATTGTGACATTTTTATTTCGATGATAAAAAATGAAAAATGTTTATTATTGTTATTTTATTATTATTCACCAACATTTAAATGATTTTGCCGCATTGGCAAAATCAACCATTAAAAACACATTTCTTCATAAAAATGCTTACCAAACTGTTCCATAGGCACCAGTTCCCACCGGAGTCACTAAATGTTTAATTTTTTAATTCGGTTATTCCAATTTCAAATATTTATGAAAATCTAGATAGGCAAATAATCATAAAAAGTTTCAAAATATTTGTTTTTAGGTTTATTTGCTACATAGACACTACACTAATAAATAGTCTATTGCCTTTTTTGTTAAAAAAAACAAAACGATTGAAAAGTTCGTTCTACGATAACTTCATAACTTTTTTCTCTGGGGTTTTCAAATCACATTTTTATGTTTTGTAGGTTCAAAATTCACTGGCCAATCCATTATAAATCCATGAATACGGATAAGATGGTCAGAAGCGTTCGAACCCGTCGTCGGTGGAGGTGGTAAATTCTGGCCTCCCTTCACCGATGTAATCTTTTTTTGGTACATCCAAACGCCCCATTTTGACGCTTCACAATTGGAACGGACATAATAGTACCAAAGAATTTTTGATAGATTTTCAAGTTATTTTTTTATCGGGATTATTTTTTGTTATTTTATTTAAAACTTTCAAATGCTGCCAATTTCCCGAAAAAATTCTATTAAATTCCATAGAACAAAACTAGTTCGCAATTGCCGGTTTTCGATATTGCCAATTTTCATTTTAGTATCGTTTTTCGAGGTTTTTTCCAAAAAGGAAGGGTCCTCAGTTTTTGGTCGAAATCGGAATGATTCTTGAGTCTTGAGCAACTGTACTTCAAACCTTACATTTCTGGTAACACTCTGGGATGATCCAAACCGTTTTGTTCAACTCTATTGTGTAGAAGCCATGCTTCACATTTGACTGGATGTTCTGCTGCTGAGAATGGTAGTCATTGAACATGTCGAACTGAAGAAAATTTTATAAAAATTGCTCAAAAGCAACAAAAAAACACAAATTTTGCAAATTGTTACAAAAAAATAGAATTTTTATTATAGCATCATTAAGGTAAAGAAATTTACGTTAGGTATACTTGTTAGCCATCAACCGAAAAAACTTCTAATAATTTTTCTATATATTTTGACATTTGTTTCAAAAAGTTAATAATGGATAAAAAAAAACGGAATCAATTTTCTTATTGATGCCGAAAAATCATTAATGGAAATTTGTGTCGCCTATTCTTCCATTTTCAATACAAATATAACAACTAACCGGTACCTTCAAAATGGAAGTGTGATTGGCATCAATGAGGTTGAGGCGAGGTAGAGACTATGACGAAGGTGGCACCGAGTCAAGCTCACGGTGCACTATATATATTTAAGATTTTAATGAGTTGTAAATAGAAAAAAGAAAGGTATCTCATACATAGTTTGCAAATGAATTTTTTCAAAGTTTGTACTTATCAGATTCACACATTCCAAAATTTAACAATAATAACTTTAAAAATTGATTAAGACAAGTTGCAAGTTGGTTGCCCAAGCTAATGATTGGAAATATATTTGAAATTTTAACATTGACAAAATTGATGTGAACAGTAAAATGTAAAGAATATGTTACAATAAAATGCAAATAAACATAATAAATTAATGGAAGATTATTTTTATATTTCCAAATTATTTTTGTGCCGGTATGTCAAGTCGGTCATCATTCAGCTGTTCCAATTTTTTAGGGCACCACTAAATTTGTCAACAGGATAAAGTATAGAGGAATAGAGGTTTATAGTTTATATGTTAACAACTTACCAATATAACATATGATTTGTCATCCTCACACACGGCCTATATATTATATATAAACATTATTTGTAAGGTTATAAATAATAAATATGCTAAAAGGCTTACTGTAAAATAAATAGCTCCATCTTTTCGTTCAGCTTTCTTCAGGCTGATTCTACGGCGTCCATTCGCCAACCGTAAATCTGATCTAATCTTCGCATCTCTTCTTGCAACATCTTCGCAACGATCGACAGCTTCAACAACGGCGAGAGATAGCAGATCCGCCAGATGCGGAGAATGACGGCGATAAATTAAAAGAGCTCGGCCGGAAACTAACTAAAATTTGAATATAATGGATTTCAGGCTTAATTTAATAGTTGAACTTACAAATGCAACAAGAGATCCTGCTGCATGTTCAATGTCTCCAATCAATTGACCCAAATTATGTTGTCCTTGAAAGCATTCAAAATCTGTCGATGGTGAAGGTTGTTGCATTCTACAGAATTGGGTGAATAGCGACCCTAAAACTCCATGCATAAAACCAACCAGAATACTAAATTTTAACCAGGGCTGAGATCGGGCCGATTTTTTCTCGGCCCGGGTCGCTTCTCGGCCGACCCGATTTTTTCGGTCGGCTGAGAGGGCCGCTTCATAATGAGCCCTGGCCGTGCCGGCCAGGTTCGGCTGGTAAAATTTCCGTACCAAAAATTTCCACACCGGACAAAATTTTTTAATTTGCTACGATTTAAAATTATACTTATGAAGCATGGAATAAAATAAAAACAACCATTGAGTTTTGAGTAACGCTCTGGTGCAGTGAGATTGGGCCAGCCCGTTTTAAAGGCCAAAAAAATTACGACATGGTTTGGGTTGACTAAATGAAATTTTCAAGAAAAAATTGGGTCGGCGGGTGGTCGGGGATTGAAGAAAAAAAAGGAAAAGGAAGGAGGAAAAAAAGGAAAATTAAATTTTATAGCAAAAATAATTAAATCGAAGAGATTGAAAATTATAAATTTTTTAAATCTTTTATTTATAGGTTTATAGCAAATATTAATTTACATAAAATAATTTTTCGCTTTAAACCCATTTTTAAAATTTGAATAAACAGTTTACGAACAAAAAGTGGGGGCGTGAACACTTTTCTATAATAATCATACCGTCAAAATAGAGCAGTAATAGCAGCTATGAGGAGAGATGATGAAGGCGGTCAAGCTTAAGTCAAGCGCTATCCATATTTGGACTAAAATCAATTTAATGGAAATGATAGATGCATGTACCATGTGGTTTTTGTTTTTCGAAAACAAAAATTGTGTAAATACTCTTTTATTATCATAAATTTACTCGCAGATTCATATATTTCCGAAAATGACAATAATAATAAATTAAGATGTTATATATAAACAAAAACAAATACAGAAAATTAGAATTGAAAGAAAATCCCGTTCGTTCGTCATTACCATTACAACAAAAGGAGGCAGAAAAGTTTCAGCGAATGGAAGAGTCTCGAAAAGGAGTTTTTGTACTGATTACACTTCGTCGTATCACTGTTGGGATGGACTATCCATGGTATCTTCAGTTTGTGCATGGAGTTCGTTGGCAATTTGTGTTCGAGAAATGCTATCAATACTTTTGGATGGCCTAGGAAGAGTCTCTTCTGCGGCTGAAGTGGATGCCAGCCTTTTCATGTTGTGCAATTGCAACAAATGCCAGATGATCTCTGATATTATTGTGTATATTCAACAAATTTTTACTCTATCCAAATTTACGATTTTACTGCATTTTTTATTGAAAATTTTCGGTGTTCGCTGCCCTTCTGAAAAAGCAGCGTCCTTAGCCACCCCGACTTATTTTAGGGGTTAAAATTTATTGTTGGGGTAGCCCAGCCCCACTATAAATATTTATTGTTGGGGTAGGCCACACTATGGCATTTAGAGGAGTGAGCACCTCATAAACTTTTAATTTTATATTATACCCTTCCAATCTGCCACTGTCTTCGCCGTGTCATTAACATTATCTTCGATGTTAAAGGGATGTCCGGCTATTGGTTCATCCTCCGGCAAATGATATTCCATCATGTACGGGTGACGAAGGGCCTCTTCAACGGATATTCTATAAAAATCCCTGTGTTATTTTTTGAATTTTTAAATAGAACCTTCTGTCTGGATCCAATACCAACAATTTGTCCAACAAGTCGACAGCATCGACTGGACACTGGGCAAAAACACGCCGAAAATCCTTCCGATCACAGAATCCGCCCATTCGTTCAATTACCATTCGCTAAAATTTTAAAAAATGTAGGCATAAATATTAAGGAAAACCATTGCTGGTGAATTTTGCTGCTCAATTTTGGTCATTAATTCTTCATCAGGACTACCGCAAAGTCTAAAATATTTTTATTAAAAATTAAACACAGAGACCCACAATTGTAAAAATAATAAGTATTAAAAATGTTTCGCTTAACTTTTTATGAAATGTATCAAAAACGATTATATGTTGAATAACTTGTTTATTGTGAACCTGATGATTAATTTGTATTGTTCCATTGCCTCCGATCCAGGGAAAAGCACCCGATTGGTGAGTAATTCGGCTAAAATACACCCCACCGACCAAACATCAGCTTTCGCGTTATAAGAAACATTATTCCAGTAAATGACCTGTAAAAAATTAAAGATTTTTTATTATTATTTTTTGTTGCCATATATGTTGAGTTATGACCTCTGGGCTCCGATACCATCGGGAAATGACGTAGGCTGTCAAATTGTCGCCAGTATTGGATACTGTACGTGCAAGTCCAAAATCAAGCACAGTAAGATCACTATTTTATTTAACGATTAAATCATTTTTATTTGGGCATTATCATTTAGTGGGCTCACCATTCCTCTGTGATTGACAAATTGGACGGTTTTAAGTCACGATGGATTACCTATAAAAAGTCAAAAATATCCCAATACGATTGTGAAGGAAGCAGGGAAGATCAAAAATTATCTATCGAAATGTTAAATCCACGATCAAAATGCCCTAGTGACATTTATTATTTAGGCTTGTCTTCTAATGGGCTCAACTCTTATATATCTGGAAGTCATATTTGGACAAATATGATTGATACTTTGATACAAATACCGGATAAAATGTCCATCTATTGTCAGCAGAATATTTTGAGCTTTTTAAAGGTGGGAATACTTTGACTTAATGCATACAAAATTTTCAACTAACATTTGCAGAATGAAGGTACTTCAAGGCTCGGAGTAATTGATAAGTGATATACTTCACGTGGTCATGGTTTATGAGTGCTTGACCCAATTGCTTTTGCCGGTCCAGCACTTGCTTCAAGCTTACACCAGCATACCCAGACACAATATAACTAAATGTGATTCAAATTTTACTTAAATTTGCTCATTAATTCCTTCCTACAAAAATGCATTTTGAGTGCAAAAAAGTATAGTAAAATAGGCCTTACACATTTTTGAAAGAGTTGAAGCTTCCCTCTGGCGAATACATGTCCACAAAACGAATTACGTTTTCATGGCCAATCAGTTGCAGCAACTTCAGCTCCCGAAATACACGCCTTGCCTTTATCGCACTGCTGAATGGTTCATACATTTTCTTTACAGCCAATTCTTCGCCTTGCGGCGCACGGACCTTTCTAAAAAATAAAAAAGTTTCGGTGTTACGAACAATGTTGCAAAAGTCGGATCAGAAATCGTCAATTTTTACGGCAGAATAAAAACCATTTATTTTTGAGTAGTTCGTTATTATAGGAAATCTGATCTTATCGATTATTAGCAATTCGGGAACAACATCAATCACTCTTAATAATTTTCATTCAAAAAATGTAATTATTGCAAAATATATTTTAATTTTAGGTCTATAATGCACACTTAATTAAACACTGGCACACTTAACTAATATCATATTTAAATTTTTGCTCAAATTTTTTTTTCGAAAAACAGAACTGGTTTTTAAGATAATACGAACATCACATTGCCATAATTGCCGCCACCCAGATAGTCCACAAATTGGTACTCCGATGGCACCGCATATTCAACCTGGAAATGAGTAGAGGTCATTCAAACTAAACTACATAGTAGAGTAGTGCATGTAAATTCCATAATTAATAAACTTTTTATTCTTTATTCTCCTCTTTATATGAAAATTGGCAATAATAAATTGGTAATAGAAAAAGTATTTTTTTACTCCACCAATAGCGAAATTTACGAGTTTTGATGTGCGGAAACAACGTACAAAACCAAAATATAATTAAATTTAAAAAATTGACCACTTTATTTGAGAGACGCGATAAGCAATAAATTGAAATCGACAAACCGTGTTCACGTTGATCATGGCGTAAACTCGTTCAGTGGGACTCGCTGATGAATTGACTTCTGAGGAGCCAACCGCTCTTTCAGAATTGCTTCCATTTTCAGCCATTCCATTTGAAGAAGCAGCCGATGGGTGCATAATCCTCGACCACCGGATACGATTATTAGCAATTCGGGAACAACATCAATCACTCTTCGATATGCATATGTATGATCTGCTAATAAGTTTTTGATTTTGGTTAATTTAAAATATATAATATATGTATTTGGTTGACCAACAGAAATTAATTGTTTCTTTTTTGGCATCTTCAATTATTTATACAATAAACTTTCAAATGAATGAAAAACTTATTAGACCATGACTAGACACGGTGGAGTGAAGGCTGGGATAATTGAGGGGTTAAAGCTTGGTTACAATATATTGAGCAGCTTCAAAAAATTTTAATGGCATCAAATAAAAGACTATTGATAAAATATAACAAAGATTAACTTGGTACTCTCCCTTATTCTAAAAATAATTTTTAGTTTTAAAAATGGTAAATTAAAATTGGCAAATTAGGTGGCAAGATAGGGGAGTTAATTAACACTTGATATAAATCCAAAAATCCAATTAAAAATTAGGATAGAACTAAACTAGCGATACTCCAATAACATTTTGTGCGGTTCTCCCCCGGCCGCTCGACGATTCTGTTGAAATGCACCTGCACCAGTCCAACCCCCTCCTCCACTGCTGCCAGTACTCGACCGGGCCTTTCCTTCTGTCCATGGCTCGTCCACAGAGGAAGACTTCCTCTGGTGCTGTCGCCACTTTTCTTGGCTTCCCGCACTTTGAGATGAATTTTCTCGACGGCGTTTGGAATGGTGCGAATGAACATGCTGGTGGTAATGAGACGAAGGATGAGCTAAGTCAGCGGAGGCGGATCGCAACTCAACCACATGATGAGAGGGGGAGCTGTAGATTTTTAAAACTTTCAAAAAATTCAATAAAGAAAAAACCGTTGCATGGAAATGGCTCGAAGCGTATTGTAAGGGCTTGCAACAAACGCGTCGGATTGTCCATGCAGCGAAAGTGTTGAATATCCGTGCATCCTTAAAAACATTAATTAAAGAGTGAATTTTAAAAATACGATTTTTTACACTGGCGGGAATAGTTTGAGCTCCTTGCTTGGGTCCAACAAATGCGTTCTTGCATTTGGATTCTCAAGTACAGGGTGAGCTGGTGGTGGTAACGGTTGGTAAGGGCTCACTTCGTAGATGGCGCGAGGTTGCTAAAAATTTGCATGCAAAAATTGACAAAAAAAACATAAGGAGTAAGATTCAAACCTGATAATGAGTTGTGTAGACAGTGACCGAAGCAGGCTGATCTCTGTGGTGGTGATGACGCAATTTGTCACTTAGGAACTAATTTAAAAAATTAAAAAATGTGAAGAAAGTTCCAAACCTGAGAGTTACTTAGTGAACAGATCAGACCCATCAGCAACAAGATGATACCTACTCCGGCTAGCAAAGGTCCTGCTATCTGAATTGGCAGGGATTTTTTGGCTTACTAAACTTCAAAAATTGCCTTTTTGGGTCTATTCCCAAACCCCGAATTTATTTTTTCCATTTTATTTCGGTAATGTTTTTTGTATGGAAGCTAATTTATCATTTTTATTATAATCTGTAAAGAAAATATTTCGCAAATTCGCATTGATTAGTCGATTTAAGGGTCTAGAAGCTAAATAAGCATAGTTCTCGCGTTGGCGACAGGCGTGTGGCGAAATTATTTGCAACTTTTGAGAACATAAAGGGGATTGTTATTCTTTGATTTTCTGGTCCATGTGGGATCGCCTATGAATCCACCCTTAAATCTAAGTCATAAGTAGGGTTGGCGGATCCGAACCGAAAACTGGATATACGAAAAGGTCGGTTCCGGTCCCAATATTTTTTCTAAAAAGGTAAAATTTTTTGGCAAAAAATCGCAAATTCTTGTGAATTTTTGAAGAATTGCGACCATT
>JAQIYK010000887.1:0-11591 GCA_034700465.1 Rotylenchus robustus | reverse complement strand
ATGGGAAAATTTTCTTTATTACCATTCTGTGAGAAATGTAAAATTGTATTGATACAATATATAGTAATGAAATACGGACTTGGAAAGAATCTATTTTGTAGAAGAGAACTCACAACAATAACATATAGAAATAATCTCGTTAATAACCACCATATAGCATATATGGTATGGTAGTATTCTGACATCGAATTCATGCCAATAGAAGAAATAAGAAAAACAACTCTAGACAACAACAGGCAACAGCAGTATAATTGAAGAATAATTATTTTGGTAAGGAACATCTCACAGGTACAGTAATAAAGTAAATAAAGTAGTAAAGTACAGTAATAAGTAAGGTACAGGTACAGTAAAAGGTGTGCACATACACAAATTATCCATTTTTCTCTACCATCTCTGACCGCCTCCAAAGCCACGTGCTCCGCGGCCGCCTCTGTTTGTGTTCGGTCCACCGCGGCATCGGCCGCCACCACGGCCACCTCGCCAGTTCCCTCTGCCCCTAGCGCCGCTGTAACCTTTTTGGTCAGTTTGCGGTTCATTATCCCTGAAAAATTGAATTTACATACCGTATTTCCTCTAATTATCGCCCTCCCTCCAATTTCCGCTCCCTCCAATTACCGCCCATCCCCTAAGCCCTAATAAGAGCCTGATTTTTTATCCCTGAAAAATTGACCAAAAATGCCAATTTCTTCCCTTTTTTCTTCCCCTTTTCCCAAAATTTTTTCATTGAAAAATTTCCGCCCTCTCTCTAATTTCCGCCCCCCCCCTCCAATTTTCGCGCCCCCCCCTCCGGGGGTATTGAAAAATTTCCGCCCGGGGCGATAATTAGAGGAAATATGGTATAATGTTTTTCGATTTCATCCGCATGTCATCGAAAAAAATGCCTTTATTCTCACTTATAAAATCTAAATATCTGATTTTCGCAACCTATTATAAAAAAATTGTTTTGAAACTGTTTTTTACCGTTTTGAATTTTCCATAAATTTAAAAATATAAACCTGTCCTCCCACAACTCCTTGTTGCTGAAAAAGCTGGTGGGAAGCCCGAATTCGGCCGGAATTTCCATTTGTTCCCATGAATACTCGACTTCTTGTGCCTTCTCCTTCTTTGAACTTTCCTTCTAAATTTTTTCACTGTTATTTTTGTTATTTTCACCTTTTTTACCATTTGTTGCTTTCCTCCTACATCGGCACTCGTTCCACTCGATTCCTCTGCTTGCAGTTCCAAGGTCATCAAAGGTTTGTGAGGTACTATTTTAAAAGATAGTAAAAATTAAAATTTTTAAAACGAAATTACCTGGAATCATCTGTTTCTCTTTCGCGACGATATCCATTGAAACATGCTGATTGAAATTATCCTAAAAAATTGGCAAAATATACTAATTAAACTTTTATTTCAATTCTTTACCACATCGATGTCATCACAAAAAAAGGATTCTTCTTCTATTGTTTTGTTCGCATTATTATTATCATCATCATCTCCCGACAATTTTTGTCCTTCCTGAGAACCTGTAAAATAAAGGGTTATTGCGTTGAGGAAAATCAAAATAACTCTCATCTGACCAAAGTTGGGATTAAAAAATCAAATTAAAAAATAATTAAAAATACGAAAATGATTATTTTTAAAGACAAAATGAATGACCATAATCATAAACAAAAATTTCGACTATGTTCATTGACATTCTACAAATAATATTTTTTGTTTAAAAAGGAAAATGTTTTTTTTTTATTTATGTAGTACAACCTTCATCGGCATGTTGCAAAAGTGTTGCGGGTATTGGAGGAGGAGGAGGTTCGTCTTGGTGATCACGAATTAATGACCGAGTTGGCCGTTGGCAGGCCATTGTTTCTTCGAAAAGTGGTCGAATAGGAGGGAAGCCTAAAAAGGAAAATTTAAAATGATTAAATATTTATTTAATTTGAAACAATTTTTGGTTATCTTTTTTTAATATCTTTAATAATCCGGTCTCGAACGCCTAATAAGCCAAATTTTTAAAGTTCTTGTTCTACACAAAACTTTCCAACCTTGTTGTTGCTGGACCATGCGTAGCGGCTGTGGAGGCCTCATCATTCGCGGTGTGCCAACCATGTTGTCACGACCAAACAAAGGCGGACGTGCCGCTCTGATACCCGCCGGAGATGTTGGCGATCCGAGTTGAGGATCGACCATGTGCGGCGAAGGTGGAAAGGGCTGCCGGAAACGGTGATGCGGAGGGGGACCGCGGAAACCGCCCATAGCCTGAAGCGGCGGTGGGAAAAACATAGATTGCGAGCCATCGGCATGCGGTGGTAGCCGAGGCAATTGCATCATTGGAGAGGGATGACGATGATGTTGAGGCGGATAAGGTGGCATTTGATGGAAATGTTGTGAAGGAGGAAACATGGGAGGACCGCTGCCGTTATTTTCCCTTGAAAATTTTAATTAATTTTCTTTAAATTTAATTTAGTGTTCCAACATTTAAGCTTTTTTCCCCGCAAAAACTTACTGCATCGGTGCCATCATCATTGGGACAGCACCTCCCATCATTTGCATGCGTGGCGGTGGTGCAGTGTTACTGGTACTGCTTCCTGCTCCAGACTGCATCATATCGCGGTTAGTACCGTCACGTGCTCCAACTGCCAGCTTTGGTGGCGGCGGTGGAGGCGGCAAGAGTTTAGGCGCTCCATCGCCAGAAGTTGTTGTTGAAACGGATGGTGGAGGTGGCGGGGGAGGCGGTGGCGGTACCGGCACCGGTATACCACCAATGCCTCTGGCAGCTGACATCATGGACATAAAGGTGTAGTGCTGCAAAATTTTCAATCAGAATTTTTTGCGCAAATTTTTTTAAATTGATTTTTTATTTTAAATATAAACAATCGATAATTCGAAAACAAACAAATTATAAATTACATCGACAATTTGTGGTGGTGCAATGCCAGCAAACGTCAAACCGGGCAGTTCTGGTGGAGCCACAGGTGTTGGAATGAATGATGTCGCCGGTGGCGGTGGTGATAGAGGCGGTGGTGGTGGTTGGGGAGAGGCACCTGCATTTTCCCCACTTCCAGCACCCGGTGGCGGCGGAGGTGGCGGCTGAGGTGAATTAGGCGGTTCGTAACTGCAAAGTGTAATAGCTCTATGTACATATACTAAATAGAACATAGTGAAAAGTGGACAGCCCCTCTCGACATAGTTAGCATAATCGTAGCTGATAGTTAATGTAGTAATTTAACATAGTCATGTTGTCTTCCCCAAGTGCGGAGCCGGGATTTCATCTCGATGGGTAACCACCACTAAATTTTTGCGTCGTTTTTTTTATTCGTGCCGAAAACTCGGTTTTAAGGGTGCATTTTTGTATTGTTTAATTAAGATTGTATTTTTGGTTTAGGAGCTAAATTTTCAAAAAGTTTGAGAGATTTCTAGTTCGTAAGGGGATATTCTATTAAAAAAACATAATTTCGAGGCGCCAAAAACGTCGCGGTGAAATTTTTTGGCGAAATTTGAGAACATAAGAGGAAATCTTGACCCTTTAAAAATTTAATTTTTGACATTCGCCTCCTAACTCCATACCTTCCTTTGCCTTTTGAAAATGAGAATACAATCTACACAAGTCCCGAAAATTATATGTGGATAAGGAGAATAGACGTAACCAGAAAAAATTTTCGGAGGAGGGGGCAATTCTTATATTAGTTTATTTTTGTCCGAAAAATCGATTTTTAAGGGTGTATTTTTCAAAAAAAGTCTATTTTCAAAAAAGTCTATTGTTAGTCTATTTAGGGGTGTGTTTTTAGTTTTGAGCGAAAAAAGCATTTTGGAGCCATTTTTAACGAAAAACGGAATTTTAGACTGTTTTGGAGCTATTAAAAAAAACAGAAAACCACAGAAAAAACGCATGTTTTCCTGAATTTACTGAAAAATTTAATTTTGGCATTTCGAGCTCCTAGCCTATGCCGTAAAATATATCGGAGCCAGATTCTCAATTTTTTAAGTTCCCATTTTTGTTGGATTACTGTGTAAATTATTGTATACCGCATTGATGGTTGCTGGAATGGTAGAGGTGGTGGTACCGGCTTCGGCTGTTGTTGTCCTTTTCTCGCTTTCTCCTCCCCATCCGCCTTTATTGGCGTGCTGTTTTTTGTCATTTCCTTCGCCAAACTTTCCCAATCGCTAGGTGAATAAGGCCGCTGGACCCCATCGTTTGTGGCATTGCCCGTATTATTATTGGCGCATTGTTGTTGATTTTGGACCACTGTTTCGGAAGGCTTTAAAATACAATTGTTTAAATTTGGTATTAAAAAATACAAATTAGCCCATAAATAAAACATAGTAAATTTCATTTTTTAAGTGGTTTTACCTTCGTGATTGGTTCTGCATTTTGTTGCGAATCTATTGGTGTCGGTGTTCCCTGTTGTGCCATGGCACTTTCATGGGAACTAGCACGGGATTGACAATCAATTTCCAGGTGAAAGGCATTGTGTGAGGACAGCACTGATTCACTACGACTGAAAATTTGTGATTACCTATCTGGCAGTCGGCAGTGTAAAAAAGCGCATAAAAAAGCATGACAAATTATTTTATGAATTGGAACCGTTAAAAAATACTTGATTAAACCTAATTTAAAGCTTTGAAAAATAAAATCAGATTAGGAAAATTACCCTCTTGTTGCAATGGGGCTTTCGTCAAGTTGCTGATGAGGCGTTTGGATTTGCTGAATTTGTGCTGATTGTGAGATTTCAGCTGGTTGATGACGTATAGGCGAATAGACCGGAGAAATCTAAATGATCGGTCGGATTTTGAGCCTGTTGTTCTCTCAATTTTTCGGCTCCACAGCGATTTTCAACAACAGAATTTTGGCTATTTGTCAAAAAATTATTATAATGTCATCAAAAGAAAATTAACAAAAATCGATTAATGAGATTTTTCTAGCATAAATGGAAAAAGGGAGTCGACCGTCGACTTCCCTCCATCGTAAATCAAATAAAAATAAATCCACCGTAATTTTTTCGGCAGAGGGGCAGAGTTCTCCAATCGTAAATGGTGGGTGAAAGGGTGAAGTCAGAACATTTTAACAGGGTCCCCCTAGCCCCCTACCCCCTTTATTTTCAAAATTTGGAAATTTTTCACCGCGGCGCCTGTCGGCGCTGCGAGAATGCAATTTTTGTTTGTTTTTACTTTTTTTTAATTCGCCTCGCCGAAGGAGCGGCGAAAATCCCTCCCCCCCCCCGTCGTAAAAGTTTGAGACGACCCCCTTGCCTATCTATCTTTTCTAGTGTTTATGGAAAATAGGTCTAAACCATAAAATCGTCCAGAAAACTAATATTAGTTAATTTCTAAAAAATTCGGATCCCTGATCCCGAGTTAAAAATAATCCAAATGGTTTTATTCAAAAATCGTAAAAATTAAAATTGAAATGTTTAATTTTAAAAATTCTACCCCCGATTCCTGTTGCATCTGATTTTCTCCCAATGGTTGCTGCTGTTGTGCTTGTTGCACTTTTTTACGCCGTTCCGCCTCACTCTTCTCCCGTATCGCCCGCTGGATGTGATCAAGGTCTGTTGGACAAAGCATGCCTTCTTGTGCCCGGCAAAACTGAGCAACAAACATGACAACCTTCTCTACAAATAATTTATAAAATTCTTATTTTCTCTCTTAAAAAACTGACTTGGATTGTCCATCAATTGGATAGCATCAATTACTCCATCCACCGTGTTGGGCAGTTCACTTTCATCAAATTGAAATACCATACTGTAGAATAAAAATAAATAAATTCTAGGCTTGTTTTATATTTTTTAACTTTTAACCAATATCCGGTTTTCAAAAATGTTTTAAAATTTTCCGAGCTCTCCGAAAAGTTGATATAATTTAATTTTTAAATCGTTTATACCTATCAGATGTGCCTTGTGGAGGTGTTGCCGTTGATGAATTTGGTGTGGTAATCCTTCGGGGAACGGTGGTCAGAGGCGTCCGAAATTGGTCATCAGCACCTCCGCCATATTCATTGTTGCCGGGGTAAGGTTGCTTTATATGCAATTTAAAATTCAAAATACAAATTTTTAGATTAATTAATGAAAATTTAATTAAAGTGAAAATTTAAATTTTTGAAGGTCCAACCCGTGTTCGCTGGTCCCAATGGGGTGGAGGTGGAGGAGGTCTCCCATGCATCATTCCTCTATAACTACCAATCGAACCGCCAGGTGGACCAATCGGACTGATCTCTGCAAACATTGGTGGCGGCATACGAGTCTATAAAAACAAATATTTAAAATTTTATAAACGATATTTTACAATTTGATATTAGCCTTAAAGCAGGGTTTCCATAAAAATTTTCAAACATCAACGTCAAATATCAGATTTCCATTGAGCTGAAGGACGGTCAGGGTCAGGCTCATAGCTAGGGGTTTCACCCCCGAAATGATAAAAATTAAGAATTTTTTAGCAAAAAATACAACCCCAAATTTTTTTTTAAATTGCCTATGATTCCCCCCTCAACCCCCAACCCAAAATTTCCTTTTCCAAAATAAAACGGGGCTAACTACGGGCCTGTGGACGGTACAGAGTAGAATAATACTAACAACTAATATTCCATTCAATAGAAGAATAATGGACCCGATAGGAGCTGTGGAAAATATTGAGAAATTAACATTGTATGTGTAAAAGTTGCACAAATTTGAATCAATGTTCCGAAATAAGGACGAAAATATAAAAACAAGGATATTCCCTCAAAATCAATCTTATACCAATCTTTTAATTATAAATAAGACAGATGGAAACCCTGCCTTTAAGTCAGTATCAAACTTGATATAAAATTTTGATCAAAGTTTGATTGTTTGATACTGTAATGGATTCTTTTCTTTTGACTGTTCAATCTAAAAAGAAAAGAAAGCAAACCATCATAGATGGGTGTTGACGCGGCGTGCTGGAGTCAAACATCCGCATACCATCCGGACGAGCATCGTATGCATGCGAGGACATCGGTGTCGTGCGTGCACCACCACCACCCATACGCATCATCATCTCCTCCGGCTCCACATTGGCGGCAAAGTCTGGACTTGGTGGTCGCGCAAGTATCTGCGGTGCGGGACGCGCGGTGAGCGGAGGATTGTTCGACGACGATGACATCACTGGCGTACGATAGACGCCGCTGAAATGAAGGGAAAATGACATTAGTTGAACCGTCTGCATCAAACCTCCAGACGCTAGCTAGCGCAGCTCCTCCTATTCATCACTTTGCGCAACTTTTTCAATTTTTTAAATTTTCAGATGTTCTGGACTATTTTTCTTTAAATGAATAATTTATCATAGACTCTCAAAAATAATGTAACAAAGAATTTGAAAAGTAAGTAATGTACCAAAAAATTAAAACAATAAATATGTAAAGAGCAAATGTATTTGGACAGATAATCTGATGATCCCATAAGAGAGTATTGAGTTAAAAATCTGAAGTAAATTGAACACACTCCAAGCACTGGGTCTGGGTTGTAAAATGAGTGTGTGAGATACCAATACAATTATGTAAATGAAACTTAAAAGGGCAAAATAATCTGTTATCAATTAGAAAATTCAAATTGGCAATGAACAAAATGTAAAATCGGTAGAAATAAGTATTTGTCCCCACATTTTCGGTTTATCTATTTGTGTGATAAAGTCTAAATCTAGAAATTAAATGATAATAATTAACTAAAAAATAAATATTTACTACAAATTCTTTTTGTAAAATATTTTAAAAATAAAATATAAAAACACACTTTCGAATAACAAACGCCTAATACTAATAGTATATACTTAATACTTTTGCTATCACACAACTGCAAAAACGTTTACGCTATTGTTGCATACTTGTCGCGACTCGCAATATAATAATATTACCTTTTTTGCATTTTGCTTGCCACAGTAATTTTTGCGCGTTAGGTATAATTTTTACACTTTTCATATTTTCATTATGCAGCCGGCGCTGGGAATAAACCGAAAATGCGGCGCTGCACAACAATTGTTAAGACGAATAAATTAAAAAACGCCTTTCTCCATTCTATCCGTCCTCTTCATCAACATCGCGACCATTTTCAACCAGAATTTGTTTGAAAATGAATGGCATGCGTTTGTGGAGGAGCGCAAAGCGGTATAGGCGCGAGCCCATGCGCGAGGTAAGTTCAGAGTCCAACCTGGGATCGCAGGGCTGCAAGGGCGGCACTGGAAAAGCTTCCATAAGTTCCTCCTTCTTTGGTGGGTGAAGTGGAATCGGCAATGGCTCGTGCTGCGGTGGCGGTGCAGGCCGCGAACGCCAACTTTCATCGCGGCGTTTGCGCCATATTTTGTCCTCACGGTCCAAGCGACGAATGAGCATGATCACAATGCACGCCTGATGCTGAGTCCAAACCGGCAGCCCAGCACCCTCCAGTGGTAACAGAATAGCTGAAACGACGTGTAAATGTTTAACAAAAAGCCATTCAAATAATGATGAAACAAAAGCGGTGCTAGGTCGTTGAAAAAAGTACCATCAAGGGCTTTAAAAAAATAGTGCCATTAAGACCGAACATGCCAAAACATGGTTTCAAAACCGGTTTTTGGCCAAAGGCCAAACCAATAGTCGGAACAGATTCTCCAGCATGTTTTGTACTTGTGGCCAAAAATCAGAACATTTGAATGTTTGGGACATGGCCAAAACATGATCCGAACATTTTCCTCTAGGTTTTACATGATTTGTAATGTTCAGATCATGTTTTGGCCTTGTTCCGAACATTCAATGTTCTGATTTTTTGGACACAAGTACAAAACAGGCTGGAGAATCTATTCCGACACTTGGTTTAACCAAAAACCGGTTTTTGAACCCATGTTTTGGCATGTTCGATCTTAATGGCACTATTTTTTTTAATGCCCTTAATGGCACTTTTTTTTAAACGACCTAGCACCGTTCCCCGCCCGTACCTGGACAATTCTCGTGATTTTTTTTGTTGATTTTACTCCAAATAATAAAATAAATTCTCACATTATTTTATCGCTCCATCAAACGGGCACGGTTGGTTACTAAATTACTAATAAATAATAACCACATATTTGTATAGTTTTGTTCAGTGGAACGGGAAAATTATTGTGAAGACCAAACAACTGACTGGTGGGCATGGACGTAAAAAACTAAAACAAAGAGATGATTTCTTGATTTCGTCTCCAAAAATAAGTTTTTCAGGGGCGGGAAAAACCGGTACAGAATTTTGGAAGTGGCGGAATTAGGGTGAATTTCCAAAAACACTGGGCTCGGAAAAAAATTAAAAAAAAACCGCAGACGAATATTTATATTAAAACGAAAATCGGGGGTCAGAGATTGGGATCCTTGCTACGGTGTTCGACATTTTCCAATTTTTTATTCCATTATTTTTATGAAAGTCCAGAAAAATAATTTGAACCTCTCATCGATTGATTTTGCTCACTTACTTTCCGATGTAGCGTTTCGAACGACCACAGTCTCGGAAAAATCCTTATTTGCGAGCAATTCCCGGATATACACCTGACCTTCTCGCATCGGTTTCGAAGGACTGGTGACCACCACAACGCGAAGCAGAACCATCGCGTTGTAGCGCGATGAAATTTGACAAATTTTTGAAAATTTGAATTAAATTTTGACAAAAATTTGTTAAAATTCCTAAAAGCAAATTTTCTGATCAATCTTTGATCGATAAAATATTTTATTGGGTCCAATATTATTGACAGAGGCAAATAATATTTTTAGAGCTCAAATTGTGTTATTTCTGCAATTTACAAAAAAACTGAATAAACTAAAAAATGTGTTATTATTTTATTTGAATTGCATTAATTAGCAATTTTTATTTATTTATTTTAGCTTTTTGTATTTTTATTCGAACAAATTGTGTCTTTTTTATGATATAATAACAAAAATATGTTACTTTTATAATCAAAAGACAGGTTATATCATCATCATCAATAATATCAACTAATTTATCACTTTGATAAATATTGCAAATAAAAAATAAAAAATTCAAATCCTTCAAATTCAAACTCCAATGGCATTTCCGCCATTTTGTGCACTTTGAGATGACTCGCCAAGATTATTGGGCTTAAAATTTGGCACGGCTAAAAATAAAAAATAAATGTAAATTTATAATAATTTAATAAATTTACTCTTTCCCATAATTGTTTTGAATAATTGTGCACGACAAAGTGGACAAACATTTTCTGTCTTTAACCTTTAAAAGTTGAACAAAAATATTAAAAATAATTAATTATTATTTACAATAATTAATAATAATAAGCTTTGCTTTAATAATCCTTAATATATTTTTTATTATGAGTTTTTTATTTTAATGCAATTAACAAACCATTGTTCAATACATTCCGTGTGGAAAACATGCTAAAATGCAAATATAATATTTTGTAATTATTAAAAATATAATAAATTGACTATTAAATTGTTATAGCATATATAACATGGATATAACAATATAATTGTATAACTGTATACAAATATGTTATTACTTTGCAAGGTGGCAGTGGTTTTACGCGGGTTCCCGGATCTATTTGACTCAAACACACGGCACACTCCGGCCCTTCTTCCCCATTTTTTGGGGTAGGCACTTCAAATTCGGGCAATTTGCGGAAAGCATCCAACCCTTAATATTTGGAAAAATTAGAAAATAATTTATTTGTAGAAAAATAAAATGTTCCAAATTAAAATTTTGAATTTAATTTTAAATAAAATTATTAAAAAGTAAAATTTCATAATTTTAATTTTAATACATTTTATTAACTTTTTTGTTTAATTAAATTTTATTAATTTTTAGTTCCTTTATTAAATATAGCTTAAATATTAAACAAATTATTTGCATTAATTTTAAAGTATTTCAAAAAGTGATATGTATTTATCAAAATTTTAAACACAATTAATTAATTAATTTAATAAATTTAATTTAAATTTAAATTTTACACGAATCCCGAAAAGTTGTCCCGGAGTCAACTGGTGTTGATGGATTGTATGGTTGCAAAGGCATTTGTATGTTGACTTGTAGTATCTGTTTGAAATACAACCCTTTAAAACTAATAAACCCTTTTACTTAAGGGGTTAGTTTTTCAAAGAGTTGAAAATTTTTAGAAAAATAAAAAACATTTTTTTTGAAATTTTCAAGGCCAGTTCATACCGATCCGTGGAATTTCTGATCAAAAATTTCTGATTTTTTTTTCAAAATAAAATTTTATATTTTATATTTCTTTTCTTCCTTCTTTTCCTCCTTTATAACTTTTCTTTTCCTTTTTTCTATTACTCTTATTGGCCCGGCCATGATCGACCTTCGGCAGATTGGCACGAGCACTGAAACCAGCTCCAATCCGGTGCCAAAAAATTTGAGACATCGACTCGAAAATTTGGCCCGAAATGGTACAAAATATCAATATTTAAATTCAGTGCTGAAATCATTCGGTTTTTGGATCCCAAATTTGGCTCGGTTCTAGAGTTGAAGTCGGAGACGAAAATTCAGATTTCCAAACAATATTAGTAGTCCTTAACTTGGAAGCCAAGCAAGAGAGGGGTTTGGCGGAACCCGGTTTTCGGTTTCGATTAACCGAACCGTAACCGGTCGGCTCCTACCCGAGACTATACTAATATTCCTGTAAGT
>JAQIYK010000886.1:0-11594 GCA_034700465.1 Rotylenchus robustus | reverse complement strand
AACCATGGGAAAAATGGCCAAAAATCAGTTTTCATCAGTAAATTTTCTCAGACGGTGGAGGAATATCTGAGGTTTGCAACCCACCGTATTTTAAACTAAGGCCATTGGATACAGAATAGGATAGTAACTATAAAAAAGAAGCCGTTTTGGCGCCAACATACAATGTTGAAAAATGTAAAATGATTGGAAGAGTTTGTTTTCCGGATCTGATGAAGATTTTCACAAATATATAAAAGATGCTCAAGAAATAAAATCTCAGAAGCTCGTTTTGCAAACTCGCCTTGTCAGCTGCATCAAAAATACCTTGCTGAGTTCCTTCAACTTGACTTCGTTGGAATTGTAAAAATCGCGCAATTGCTGGACGCTCATTTCTTGCAGAATATAAATCTGGAATAAAATTTCAACAATATTACAGAAAATAAATTTTTATAATATACACAATTGCAGTTTGAAAACTACGATTGGAGAGGACGACTATATTTATTGGTTCCCGGGCCCGGCCCGGCCTGGGATCGATTTGTATTTGTTGGGTTTGAAAATTAAAAAATGAAGAACAGAAAATATTAAATGTATATTTAAATATTTATTTTTAAAAAGAACCTTAAATTTTTGGAGTTGATAAGTTTCGGCACAAATTAGACGATCGATCAATGGAATTTCCACACAATTGATCAAATGCAACTCACAGCGGTCCTTCAACCAATTCATTTGGAAGCGATCTGACAACGCCAACAAAACGTTGACGGTTTTTGCTAAAAATGGTTAATTCAGTAATTTATCTCATCAGAGAGAGAGAGACCATTCGAATGGGCGAAATTGCATCCAAAAAGTGGCGAAAATCTTTGGCGGCGATGTCCTCAAATGTCACCGTGCGATTCGCCTTTTCTTTCATTTCTGTGGTGAGCATTCGATGGAAATATGGTGACATTGTCATCAGATACGAGGCAGAAACCTAAAAAATTGTAAAATTTTTAAAAATAATTAAAGAATTTTTCAATAGTACCAAAAAATGATCTTCCCCAACAATGATTGTCAGTTCGTCTTGTCCAGAGCCAAGAGGAGAACAAACACTGCAAAATTGAATTAAAAATGTTTTATTGACGCAACTCCTAACGCGAAAAATAATTTGAGAAAAAATAGGAGATTTTTATCTTCGTCGTATTTTATCATTTTACTTATAGAAGGTATACAAATTTTTCCTAAAAAATTCTAACGAAATGTTAGATTAAAAAAATTAGAAAGTAAAAAATCAACTATTACCTTCTAAATTTCTACCATACAAAAATATTACTGTAAATTTATCAATTTTACTTTTAAAAGTAAAAACAAAATTCGTTTCAAGGTTTCAACACAAAAAATCTTTAAAAAAGTAACACACTTACACTTCCGGCAATTTACGTTTTTCCAGAAAGCGCACAATGACATAAAAATCTCCATCAATTGAATTTAAATTTGAAAGAACAATGGTCTTTTTTTCATCCATGTGTAATTGGATTGTCTAAAATATGAATTTAAATTATTTATTGCTTTCATTGTAACATTATGTTAATAATAGTGCCAGAAAGAACATATATTATTTTTTCGAAATTATTTTTGTTCAATTCAATAAAAAAAAATTAGATTTTGGATAAAAAAAACTTTAAAAATTTCCTTCACCGTAGATTTTGGCGCCGAGAAGGGGGTCAATCCTTCACCTGCATCCTGCTTGGATGATTTTTTCCAAATATCGAAAGTATGGATATGGATTTTTGCATTAAATTTGATCATTTCAAAACGCTATTTAGACTAGAGATCGGATTTTTGAAAAATCCCGCCCGGGATCCCGATCCCGCCGTTAAACCCTATGTATGGCAAATGTAGTTTTTATATTAGTGTAAATAAATTTTGAATAAGTTTAAATAAGTTATACATGCATAATTTCCAGTTTATTATCATTGTCCCATTGCCAAACCACAATTTGAGCCACCGCCTTTTGACCACCAACTTCGTGCTCTTTCTCATGGCGGCTGACATCCTCGATGCATAATTTGTCATGAACACTCATTGAATTTTTACTAGAACATTCAAATCCCCTGAATTTTCTTAAAAGTTAGATTTTTGACCAGAAATAAGGTCTTTCTCTGCCTTCGTTCAAAATACTTTTTTTTGCGCAAAAATAACAAATATTTTACCATTCTAAAATTGAACAGCAAAATATTAATAGTGTTTTCGCTTAATCGCTTTTATAAGCAAAGTTTAAAATTTCCCAAAAATACATCTCTTAAAATGCTGAAAAGGATGAAAAGTTGCAAATTGAAAAAAAAACAAATAAAATTTCTTTCTAATAATTTTCACTAGTTGAGCCTTTGAAAATCTGTTTGAGCGGACTGGTTTCCGTTCAAAATAAAATTCTAAAGTCAAATAAATTTACGGGTTAGAAAAAATTTATTTTCACCCAACAGTTCCAATTTGAATTTTTGCGAACAGCCAGCCATCTTCCGTATTTATAAGCCCAGGTTGGAAGCCTCCACCCAAATCCGAACGACTCTCTCAAATTTTCGGTTTTATTGCATTTTGATTGAAATTTTTTGCGCGATATGCGACCCACTCCTCAATTGGGTACTTATGTGTTAACGGGGGGGGTGGGCAAAAAATTTGACTTTTTTTCTTGTCCAAAACGCTTTTTTAGGCCTTAAAACGCAAATAAAAAAGAAAAACAATAGTTTTTTGCCCCCCCCCCCTCCCCTCGTTAACGCATTAGTACCCCCAATTGGGGGAGAGGCCGTTGGGCTTATTTTTTGAAAATTAAAAATACTTACAATGATACAAAAGCCCATGTAACAGTGTTTGGATTATTGGTTTCGTATTCCATACGAAAACTGAACTCAGCAGCAATTAAAAATTCATCGTACAAATTGTCGCAACATTCGATGTCATTAGCATTAGTAGTGGACATTTTTCAAGTGAGCTGTAAAAATCAAACAATTTTCAAGTGTAAAATAATAAAATGTCTTAAAATTTAACAGACTAATTCCCGCGATTAAAAAAACCCTGCATTTCCTAAATTATCAATATCCTCAGATTTGCTAGCTCTGGGATATACAGAAATATCATAAGTTCATAAGCAATAAATATTTAAGGCATACGGTTTTTGGCAAATTCCTCTAATTTTCGGATTTTGTTAAAAATTTTCGGAACGAAAGGTTTTTTTTGTTGTTGTTACTACATATTTAATTTTAAAGGATGGAAATGCTTACCAACAGTTTAAGAAGTCACAAAATTCGCCTTACGTTCACTGGAGTACGTGTTCAAAACCTGTCATGTTCAACTTCAACATTAAGCAAAAATGATTGAAATAGTATAGGTAATTGTTAACCAAAGTTGTTCTTTTAAAAAGCGCAAAGAAATGATCACTTTTCGATTGTCTTTCAGAAATTTGCATAAAAATGAGCAAAATGTGAGAATTGGATTTGCATAGAAATCAACGATAAAGTGGTTGGAATGGAAGTGGTTGGATTGCCAATAAAAATATATGTTTTGGGATAAAATGGAACTTGTTTAAAATATGGCCCAATCCAAATTGTTGGCAAGAAAAATTGTTAAAATTTCTGAAAAAATAAAATTTCCGCATCCGATATCAAGTTCAAAAAAATCTATATTTTTGATGAGGACCTTGCACCATATTTTAAACTAAGGCCATTGGATACAGAATAGGAGCGTAACTACAAAAAAGAAGCCATTTTGGCGCCAACATACAATGTTGAAAAATGTAAATGTAAAATGATTGGAAGAGTAAGTAAGTTTGTTTTCCGGATCTGATGAAGATTTTCACAAATATAATAAGGATTCTCAAGAAATAAAATCTCAGAAGCTCTTTTTGCAAACTCGCTTGGTCAGCTGCATCAAAAGTTCCTTGCTGAGTTCCTTCAACTTGGCTTCGTTGGAATTGTAAAAATCGCGCAATTGCTGGACGCTCATTTCTTGCAGAATATAAATCTGGAATAAATATTTCAACAATATTAGAGAAAATAAATTTTAATAATATACAAAAATGGAGAGGACGACTATATATTTTATTTTTTGGTTGACATACTTCCCGAAAAATAATTGGTTTGTTGAGCTTAAAATTTAAAAAAATATAAAATATTAAATGTATAATAATTAAATATTTATTTGCAATAATAATAATAATTAATAATTGCAATAATAATTATAATAATTAAATATTTATATTGCAAAAAGAACCTTCAATTTTGGGAGTTGATAAGTTTCGGCATAAATCAGACGATCGATCAGTGGAATTTCCACACAATTGATCAGATGCACTTCACAGCGGTCCTTCAACCAATTCATTTGAAAGCGATCTGACAACGCTAACAAAACATCGACGGTTTTTGCTAAAAAGGTTAATTCAGTAATTTATCAAAATTGAAATTCTGAAAAAAATAAAAAATTTATTGCCTGGCGATTTACTCTGTTTGGACTCATTCATATCAATGGGTTTAATTAAGATCAGGTCCGTAGCTAGCCTGGGTTTTGGAGGGAGTCCAGGCTTGGGAGGAATGATTAAGAATTTTCGAAAAAATCCATTTTTAAAAGTGCATTTTTTGCTAAAAATTTCCTAATTTTGTCATTTCGGTGGGGGATTTCCCCCCATTCCCTAGCTACCGGTCTGTTTAAGATATGGAAATTGGAAAAATAAACTAACGATTTGGCAGCACCATTCGAATGGGCGAAATGGCATCCAAAAAGTGGCGAAAGTCATTGGCTGTGATGTCCTCAAATGTCACCGTGCGATTTGCCTTTTCTTTCATTTCGGTGCTGAGCATTCGGTTAAAATATGGTGACATTGTCATCAGATATGAAGCAGAAACCTAAAAAATATTTCAAAATATTAAATATCATTAAATTATTTTATAAAATAAATACCAAAAATTGTTGGTTCCCAATAATGATAGTCAGATCGTCGTTTCCAGTATCGAGAGGAGGACAAACACTAATAAATACATAGACAAAAAATCATTTTTTACATAATTTATTTTTCAGAAACAATTAATTAAAATTCTATTTTTAAAAGTTTTGCCAAACTTACAGTTCAGGCAATTTGCGTTCTTCCAGATGGCGCACAATAATGTGAAAGGTTCCATGCGCTGCGGGGCTAACAATAAGTGTGACCTTTTTTTCGTATTTGTGCAGCAGGTTTGACTATAAAACGGAAAAAATAATAAAATAATAAATGTGTAATATATAAAACGGAAAATAATAAAATGTCATTAAGGCTGTTGAAACACTGCGACTTATATTTTGATCACAATAACTTAGGTTGTTAAACCTTAAAATTTGTTTTGCAAAAAATGTATAGAAATCATGAGAAATTTGCATAAAACATAAAAAGGAGTAAAAAATACTTCACAAAGTGATGATGATCGTAATGCATATCGAACAACACGAATAAAAACAAGAATTGTCTTATTGGATTTTGGAACTATCACTTTTTACCTTTTTATAAATGAAAAAACTTACCAAATTTAGGTCTCAAAATGCATAAACTGATACGATTTCTTTCAATAGTAAAACTACTTTAACTCTTAACAGGTTACAAAAAAGGGTTCGTTCTAAATTTTACATAGATCCCATTAAGCCATTTTGGAACTGTATTAGCCCCGGATTTCTAAGGGTGAAATTTCGGATTTGGGAAGAATCATAGTGAATTTTCGAAAAAATCACATTTTAGAAGTGTATTTTTTCCTAAAAATTCTTTAATTTTGACATTTTTGGGGTGGGGGGAATTCTCGATTTTCCCTTTCCTCCCTAGTTACAGGCCTGATCTGTTTGAATGTTTACATGTGTAAAAATGTGAAGTTGAAAACAAAAGTGAAACCCGACTACAGGGGTGGGTCGAAAGTGAAAATTTTTCGAAATCGAAATTAATCGAAATCGAAATTTTAAAAAAAATTCGAAATCGATATCGAAATCGAAAGAAAATATCGAAATCGAAAGGGTTTTCAAAAGTGGTAAAATTTTTCAATTTTTTAGAAATTTTTCACCCTCCCTCTCGCTTTGCGTCAAATGGAGGGGAGCGTCTATTTTCCGATACCCTCTGAAGGGGGGGGGGCTTCAAATGGAAGGGGGCGTCTATTGGAGGAAATACGGTATGTCGGCAAGGGGGGTCAGAGGGGGGGGGGGGGGTGGGGGAAGCGCGCGCTTTTTTGGGTAAAATTCAGTTTTAGTGAAAACTTGTATAAATTAGAGTCCGGCGGTGCCGATAGGCGCCGCCGAATTTTTTTTTAAATTAACTATTTTTGTCAAGATTTTAACTTTTTATCCCAAATTCCCCTTTTCGCACCTTTGGTGTGAAAATTTTTTCTGGCCATGGGGGTGGTACGTGGCCTTGGTAACCCCTGGATCCGTCCATGGTCGGGTTTTGGGTAGAAAAAAGTTCGGGTTACCGTTGCAAGCCTGTTATGCATTGTCTAGAAATTAGATGAGAATACAATCGGGGGCGGGAATTTTTTTTTGCATTTTGGATAAAAAATGGGCGATTTCCTTAAAATTTTCATGAATTTTTTTTTTGTAAATTTCCCAAAAATTTGCCATTCTTAGGGGTGTATTTTTGGCTCTTTCGAAAAAATTTCGATGAAATTTCACTTTTCGAAATCGATATCGAAAGAAAACATCGAAATTTTCGAAATCGAAACGTTTCGACCCACCCCTGTTCTCATCAAAAATTTATTCAATTCGAATTCAAATTTTATTGATTTTTCATATGTGCAAATATATAGCAAATATATTTTTACTTTCTCATATGTGCAAAAAAATAGAATTTTTCTGCATATAAAAAATTTAAATGCTCTACAGGTAAAAATAAGTTTTAAACACTTCAATCCCAAAACAATTTTCACTAGTTAATCCGAATACCGTACCAATGCAAATTGAAGCAATGGATAAAACGCCAATAACAATGCTAAAAGGATTTGGCGTAAAAACGACACAGATTACTGCCATGCAGCCCAACGTGATCACCCCAGTCTTTAACACAAATATTTTATTATTTAAATTTGTCACAAAAAATCACACCGATAAAGCAGTTGACTTTAAAGAAAGCATTTGATCAACGAACATCTTAAACAAAAAATGTTCTGAACTGAAATATTTTAATGCGTTACCGAGTTTTGCTCCCACATAGTCACTTTGAGTGCGGAATAATCCTTCGCAATTCCGCGTAAACGTTGAATCAATTTCTCGCGTTTTTTCCACGTTTCCATTTTCTCGTACACAACTATGAATGAAAATTTTGTGACGGTCAAACAATTGGTGCTTAAAATAGATTATATTAAAAAAACTGTCATGTTTCACAAACCCATTTTGGCTTTCCAATCGGATGAATGGTTTCCAGTGAGCAAAACGCATATCGTCCAAAAATTTCCTTAGTCTACACGGGTCCAATGGTCTAGTCCTATTTCGAGGTTCTTTTGGATGCAAAAATTTATCATAATCATTTAGCCAAATCAGCGCATATTCCGGTCCTAAATATAGGTAGTAAATGATTATAAAATCAGTAGAATATCAAGCCCCCAAAAAAGATGAACCTTCGCAAAATAATTTTTTGGAAAAATTTGTGATTATGACAAACATCTTCGCTTTACCTTTGGACTCTGGCAATTCTATGAATTTATCAGCCATCTGCCAAAACATGCGCAATTGGGATGAATTGGAGATGTCAAATGGCACTTGAACCAAAATAGTAATTGGCAAATAATTTTTCCAAACTTAAAATAATTTGTTTTCAGAATAAACATATGTACTAACCAACGTTGTCCAAAAGTTTGGTGGCATTCTGTAGTGGCGAATTGCTTGGAAGAATCTTTGCAGGATCCAAATGGGTTTTCATCGACAAAGTGCCAATAATTGACAGACTCCAATAAGCGGCAAGCAGTAGAAAGAGAATTCCGCAACACCACCACTTTGTGAGTAGTTCACAGTACCCATTGAAAACATTGTGAAAAAACAATTTGGCCTTAATTTTTGAAAGATTTTTTTTGTCATGTTCGTCATGTTTATGTTTTCAGATTTTAAAGTAAAAATATTACCTTAGTCTTCGACACAGATTTATCATGGTTTAATACAGTCGATTCAATTTTGCTGGGATTTTTCTTCTCGTAATAACCAGTCAATTGGAGCATTGGACAGAACACAAGGAGATGCAAAAGGTACACAACGGCCAATGAGATCGCTGCTCCAGCACAGAAGAGACGAACTTCGGGCGTAGGCATAGTGCATCCAATAGAAAATGAGACAACATTGGTCAGGGTGGTGATCTGTGTAGTACATAATAAAATTAAATTTTTGATTCAAGTAAATTGTAAATGGCAGATATAAAAAAAAGTGGAAAGTTATAAACCGTTATCGAAGGTCCAACTTGGGATAGGACAAAAGGGAGACGCTCGCGTGGATCAATGATGTAGAAAGTTTGGTCCCACTTGTGGATGAGCATAAATCCGTCATCAACTCCTGGAATTAGTCAAAGATTTTAACATTGTTGCTTACTTAGCTGCATTGACTTACCAATTCCCAAACATAGAAACGGCATTATCAACAGAAAAGAATTGATCCTCTTTCCAGCCAAGGATAGTATTCCAAATGTTGTGGTGACCGCTAAGACCGGGCACAAAATCATTGTAACAATAATAAATGTTCTCATCCAACCAAGTTGTTTACGATAATAGGCCGTCCCAACAACATTCAGCGCCACAAAAATAAACATAACGGTGAAACCTTAGTTTCAGCCATTTGTTGTTTTATTCAAAATTCAATAATATATGTACCTGCAGCAAAAAAAGGAATTGTTCTGTGACCTTCCTTCATCATTTCTCTGTTCAATACCTCAGTTCCAACAACCTGAATAGCATAATCAAACATTGGTTGGTGTATTAGAAAGGAAGGGGCATACACATAAAAACCCATAGTTGGGGGAATGTTGGGGGGGGGGGGGAATTCCCCCCCCGAAATGTCAAAAAATAAAAAATTTAATAGGGTTCCCCCTTTGTTTTTCTAAATTCGCGAAAATTTTTCACCGCGGCGCCTGTCAGCGACGCGAAACTGTCATTTTTCAATAGAATCTCCCATTAATGAACCTAAAATCAGCAAAACTATGGAAATTTAACTAATTAAACTCCGGCCGTCCGGCGGTGCCGAAAAATGTTGTGGTGACCGCTAAGACCGGGCAGAAAAAAAAACGCAGATTGCGAGGCCGGTGGGCAACACCCCCTGGACACTTACTGACCTCAATTTCTAATAAATCTGAGTAATTTTTAGCGAGTTGATCTGCAATAGCCAATTGACAAGTTGCCAATTTGTTTCTTTCCTTAGTTGGCACGTTTTCAGCGACGATGAGCAATAGAAGAAGCTCGGCTTTGCGAATGTTGGTAAGTAACTGTTCCGGTGCGGAATTTTTTATGTCTACTTTTCCTTTCAATTCAACACCAAATAAGAATATCTCCAGCCGAACAGGCACTTGAAATAGAGCAAATATGAAGCCAACATTTACGACGGATCGCGGATAGGACAAATTTGCTCCAGAAAGTGCTTCTTGAACAGAATGACCCTTCAAATTATTAACACTTGTGTTAAGTTGTTTCTGTAAAATGCAAAGTTATAAAATTTTATTTACCCAAAAGCCAAAACTTACAACATATAAGCTAAACAATTCTGCCATTGATTTGCACTGTTTTCCACACATTTGTATCCGAAGTATTTTGGATTCTTCTACATCATTTACGCAATTAAAATCGTTGACGAGGTATTCGTGAAAACTGATGGCTTCAAGAAGGTGCGAAAGATGAAACATGTTGCCGTCTGTCTTTGACTGTATAAGCAAAATGGTTGCCAACGGTTCACCTTGAAAAAACTATATATAATGTTTATCTCCGTTTTTCCTTTTCAAGAACTAAATAATCGGTTATTGGACTAAAAAACCAAATTAAATGGTATTTTTTTACTAAAAAGGTGATACTGCCCCATAGGATATTAAGATTGAATCAAATAATTTCTCTTATACTATTGCCCAAAATGAGCCATTAAAGTATCAAGTCAAAATCTTAATATCTCAATTACCACTCGCATTCCAAAATTCCTGCATTGCCCTCAGCTCGTCCCAGGATTGTGCGTTGTCAGGCGTGTAACCCTCACGAATTTCATCTCTCAGCTCCATGTCGAGCATCCCAAATGACAAAAGTGTTAAACCAAGTCCAATTGTCATTGGAATGAATGGATTGTAGGAAATGATGCGACCGAGGAAGAAAAAAATGGTCCGGTTCCACACTGTGCCACGAGAACAGCAACGCGTAATGCGGCTATTAGTGACTGATGAATTGGAAATTGTGTCTGATAATTTATGTTCAACTGAAATTTTAAATTAACATTTATAAATTGATGAAAAAACGATTGTATTTTTTCTCGTTGGTTATCCTTTTTCAATATCAAAGGGGTATCCTTCTGAGTTTTTGGATTTATAACCAACAGGTCAGGGTTGTAACAGGTTAAAGGACTCAAAATCTTTGAAATTTTTAGTAACACCTAATTTCTTTTCAAGATTTTAAACGTATGATAAGAAATGCTCCTACATTTTCTTAAACAAACAAGCATATACAACATCTTTCAATTTCAACAATGTTCCTTAACATTCATTTTAAACAAACCTTCATCGCTGTCATCACCCTTCGTTGCAGTCGACACATCGTCTTCTTCTCTTCCTTCCTTCGCATCTTTCGGATTCCCTAGCAATGGTCCACCATCCAACAGAGTGGTTCCTTCTTCGTCTTTCGCTTCTTTTTGTTTCCCATTAAAGGCATTAGATGCCATTAGAAATTAGAATGAGATAAATAATGCAAAAAAAGGAGTTTGGATTTAAATCTGAATTGAATAGAATAGTTCACTCGTACTCTTACACAGAATAAGAGACTGTTATTGGTTATTGCGGTTTAAAAAGTATATAGAAGTTAGAAAGCCAGGGCAGATAATCTGATATGATTTTATATATTATGTAGTTTGCTAGTTTGTAGAAAATCGAAATTTTTAAAACTGATCAATTATTCAATGATTTTGATGAATTTCCTTTCGTGCATTCAAAGCTCAAAATGCATCAAAGTTATGCAGTTTTTGACCGAAAATTAGGTAAAAATGAAAACATGACATAATTTTATATCATATCATATCAGAGGCGGTTTTAGAATTGAGGGGGCAAATATCATAAAACCGCCTATGCATTCACATAGCATTCTAATAGAACCCCCGGGGGTTCTATTTTTCAATACCCCCGGAGGGGGGGGGATCTATTGGAGGGGGGTTCAATTGGAGGGGGGCAGGGGGCTCTATTTTTCAGTGAAAAATTTCGGAAAAAGGAAAAATTGGCTTTTTTGGTCAAAAAATTGACTTTTTTTTAATCAAAAATGTGTGATTTTCTTTGGAATTTTGACATTTTTTACAAAAATTTTCATCGAAACACTGAAAATTGATAGGAATTAGTTCAATTTTGTTATTTTTATGACACAATTTTTTTTTCGAAAATATAGAACAAATTCCCACCCCATGGGGGGTCTATTGGAGGGGGGTTCAAT
>JAQIYK010000885.1:0-11596 GCA_034700465.1 Rotylenchus robustus | reverse complement strand
AAATGCGATAACGATAAGCGATAAGGTCAAAAAGGGCGATAAATGCGATAAAGCGATAACGATAAGCGATAAGGTCAAAAAGGGCGATAAATGCAATAAAGCGATAACGATAAGGTCAAAAAGGGCGATAAATTCGATAAGCGATAAGGTCAAAAAGGGCGATAAAGCGATAACGATAAGCCATACGATATCCATCCCTGGTGCCCACCTGTGATTCTGAGAATGAATTGTAGTTGTGGTGATTCCATAGGGTTTTTTTGTGAATTCATTTTCTTTGTTTTTTAGTTTATTTTGCGATCTGTATTGCAATAAAGTGTTATTTCTGTAAAGATGCATAATATCGCATTACATGCGTAATATCGCAGTCCTACTTATTATATAATAATATTATATATTAATATTATCTCAAAAAAATCGCTTTAAATTCAGTTACAAAATTGATTGACGAAGACAAACTTCCACATCTCCTGTTTTATGGACCGCCGGGAACGGGGAAGACCAGCACAATTTTGGCTGCTGCAAGGAAGATGTTCACTCCAAGAAACATGCAATCTCGCGTTCTTGAGGTTTGTATACAATAATTAGAAAAAGTGGTTTAACATTTTTGGAAACAACAGGTTCAGTTTTTTTAAATTACAGCTAAATGCATCTGATGAGCGCGGTATTGGCGTCGTCCGAGAAAAGATTATCAACTTTGCAAGTTCTCAAGGCCTGCACGACATGGTGTCCAGTGGAGGAGAGAAGCGGATGATTAAGCTGGTCATCCTGGACGAAGCGGACGCAATGACAAAGGATGCCCAAAATGCACTCCGCCGGATCATTGAGAAGTATACGGACAGCACACGGTTCTGCATCATCTGCAACTACCTCTCGCGCATCATTCCCGCATTGCAGTCTCGTTGTACAAGGTAAACTTCTTTTCTTTTGTAAACTGTTCACTAAGGATTTTTAGTCGTTTCTAAGCGATTTTATTTATGTGATAAAACATTAAAACTATTGATTATTATCTAAATTTACTGTACTTTCTATTGACTAACATGGGTTGGCGTTTTTCTGAGTAAACAGTGGAAAGGAGTATATTTCTTGTTTTATATGGGATGTATATGTAGAGCATAATCAAATATCAAACACAGATTAAGTTTTGTATTAGGATATGTAATTTTTACTTTAAGGATAGGCTTTGATTTATTATTTATACATTGGGAATGAATTTAAATTCGCCACTACTCAAAGATGGCGAAAAAAATTATTGTATTTCTTGTACTACTGAACTGCTGGTTCCAGTGACAACGTTTTATCAAAAATCTCGATTTACTTCCAACTTTAGGTTCCGTTTTGCACCGTTGAGCAAGGAACAAGTGATGCCGCGCTTGGACTACATCGTTGAGCAAGAAAAACTCGCCTCAGTGACTGAGAAAGCCAAGCATGCAATTTTCAAGCTTTCAAAGGGAGACATGCGTCGCATAATAAACATTTTGCAGGTAAACCTTAAATTTTTGAGAAAATTTATTCCATTTTAATAGAGCACTGCTCTATCTACGGAAGACGAAATTGACGACGATGCTGTGTACAAATGTGTTGGATATCCTCACCCACGCGTGGTCAACGAAATTTTCCGGCTTCTCTTCGACAGCACCATTGAGGTTGCGCACAAAAGTCAGCTTTTTGTTCGTTTTAAAATTACGAGTTTGGATTTTCGGATAACATGCTAAAAAATCTCAAGCATCTCCCAACATAATAAGAATTAAATTTTTTAGGATTCAATTACACATTCTAAGAATTACTCCGTTTGAAAACGTTTTCTGATTATGGATCTGATTTTTTATAATTATACCGGCCCCTGAAAATAGCACCCCAACGCCACAAAACAGCTCCCGCGACCCGCGCGCGCTGAAAACAACGCCCGCGCGCGCTGCGCGTATGGTTTTGTGCAAAACCAAAAAACCATAGGGGCATACAATTTTTGTTTTTTGGCTTAATTTTTTTTTGTTTTTGTTTTTTGGCTTTTTTTGTTTTTGGCTTTTGGCCAAAAACGAAAAAAAATTGTCGGGAAAAAGTTTTTGATTGGGGCGCTATTTTCAGATAGGGCCATTATCTACATATGAAAGTGGAAGGGCACACATATCAGCATTTGTAAAAATCTTTCTTTTGAACTTGCTCATATTGATCATTTTTCAGAACATTTTTCTCAATTCAGAAATGTCAAAATAATTTTGTTTGATCAGAAATGACCGAAATTCGACTTGCACACGGTATTGCGCTGGTTGATCTGTTGGACGAGTTTCTTGATCTGCTTCAGCCCATGGACCTTCCAAACGAGATGGTCAACCTGCTGTTTGACCGGATGGCACGGATCGAGGAGCGATTGGCTGCAGGTTGTTCGGAGAAAATGCAAAGTTTGGCACTCGTCGCGGCTTTCATTGAGGCTCGACACATGGTGGTGGACAAAGAAAAGGTGTTAAATGACACCGAGTCTGAGGAGATGGACAATGTCTAATTTTCATGCCTTAATTATTTATTCGATTTCTTACTTTTTGGACCTTTTTATTATATTTATTATGAAATTGTTCGATCTCTACCATTGACCTTTATAAAAAGTTGGATATAATTAATATCTTGTATGCTTATATTCTTGGTCATTTTTGTTCAGCCAAGCTTTACTATGAATCTGATGTTCTTTTTTTTTATTTTTGTTGTTACAGTAAAATGCCTAACAAGGCAAAAACTTCATGTTCACCAGATGTTGGAATGACGAAGAACTCTCAACAGAATGCAATGGTTGTTAATTTTAAATGAAAATATATATCAAAACTCAAAAATTGAGCCAATATACTAACAAGAGGATGATGGTAATTAGTTTAAAGTTAATTTCGAAAAGAAATTACCTGAAAAATAAGCAAAGAATAATTTTGGAAATCGGATAGACACTCCTTTTCGCTCGCAAACTGTTTATTCACAAAAACGCTATCCCATTTTAGTCGATAGAAACTACAGTAAATTCGTTTCGAAACGACTAAAAAACCTTAATAAACAGTTTATAAAAAGAGGTGTAATGTATGTAAAACTTTATAAATTGTAAATTTAGGGATTAGATCGTCGCCTCAATGATCTTAATGTTGATCTGTACAATTTGTTGCAGCAGTGGGACCGTGAGAATGAGCACTGTTGTGAATTGCTGGAGAAGATTTGTCACTGTAGAATCCAATTGGCGGAAGCCATGGCAAAGATGAAAAAACATAAGGGCGAGGAAGACTTTAAGGTTTTTTGAACTTATACAGTTAATATATGAAATAATTGTTATTTAATATCGTCAGCAGACAGGTGAACCTGATCCAAAAAAATCAGAAATTGTCCAAATCTAATTGTAAGTTCACTCAGAAGTCAGTAGCTTAGAAGCAGGAGCACTTGGAGTACAAATTTTGATTGGATTTTCGGATCCTATAATCACAAACTTGAAAAAAGGAAAACAACGAATTGCATAACAAATAATAAAAATTTTAAGGACAGCAACATCCACCGCCAAATGTTCATGTCGGACGCCATTGTTCAAAATTCCGAATCACTTTGTGCGTCCTTCCCCAAGTTTGATACGATGTTGGAACGCATTCGCCAGTTTGAGCCCAAATTCACTGCACTTCGCGCACTGGTTGCAGCTTCATCACCACACTCACAACACACATACAATATGCTGACGCGGGTGGATGAGCTGCTCGGCCTGTTGCCGGAACTCGTTTGGATGTACGCCATGGAGCTGGCTTTCAAACAGGACTCTGTTATGGACATTGCGTGCTATGACGATCGCGATCTGTTCACCGCATTCATTTCTGCATGGAAACATGGCGTCTACATCGAGCCGTCGATGCTTTCGCAAATTTATCCATTTTGAAGATTTGTACCACTTTTCACTTTTTATGTCCATTTTTCTATTTTTACTCAGGACGGTATGGGTTTTTGGTAGGCGGTAAATAACACCGCCGAGGAAATTTTTGTATTTTCTTTAAGCTGATTATTTTTTTGTTATGTTTCCCTTATATTCCCCCTCTCTGTTTCACTTGCTAGTTTAGAATAAGGCAAAGGCATTTCAAAACGCTCATACATACTCTTTTCTTTCATATAAGGATGTTCGATGTTTTGTAATTTTCAAACACGATTTTATTAGTAAATTAGACGATTGCATTTCTCATTTGAAAATCACATTAAAACGATTTGCAATCGTTATATAATGCTATACTTATCATATTTTATACGCAATAATTTTTGTGTTTTTGTTGAGTAACCACTTATTAGTGCAGACATCATGTCCTATACTTACGTGCCAAAGTCTACAATCGCGATTCCGTTGAGGAACAGTGCTGAAGATGTAAGTGAATTTTAATTTGCTTGTCCAGCTTGGTTTTATTTTTATCAAAATTTGAAGAATTGGTTGGTGTACTTGGAATCTAAGTAAATTTTTCAAAATTCTCTGCACTTTACATTTGGAACTATGGGTTTAAACAAATATATAAAGACTCATTCGAAATTTCCATGAAATTTTGCCTTGACTATTTTCCAGAAAATGTTTTAAATCTTGAGACTCATCATTTCCTAGATGAAAGAAAAAGAACAGCGCCTACCATGATGTATTGTATAATTTTTTTTTAGGAAATCATTGAGATTGATTCCAGCGAATTGCCCGATGGCGAGGAGGTGTTGCAAATTTTGAAGGGCGAGAAAGCATCGCTGAAGTATTGGCTTGATTTGGCGGTATTTATTATTTTAACTTAATATATTCTCAAAAAAAACATATTTTTACAGTTGGAATATTACAAGCAGAACATGGTGCAAGACTTTATCAGGATGCTCGAGCAGAGTGGTGGTGAAGCGGGCCTTGATTATCCGGAGTATGAGAAGGACCAAATGCGTGCGTTGGACATGCTTGCAGCTTACTACGTTTTACAGGTTTCTTTTGTAAGGAGTTAAAAGCCGATTTTTAAATTGATTCTTTAAAAATCTAGACTTATCAGGTCCCCAAATCTAAAAAATACAAAAAGACAAACAAATCCCACTAATAAGCATAAAAAAGCGTGAGCAAAAATCCAATTTTTAAGTGAATCAATTTTAGGCAAAAATTTATTAACGACGAAGGAAGGCCTTAATTTGGACTTGATTCAAAAATTCAAAATATTTTGCTAAACAGGGTAACAAGGAACGGAATAAGGATAAGCGCAAGGATTGGTTTACGCGTTCCACACTGCTTTACACAGCCGCAGACAAAATCATCATGTATGACCAGAACCATCTGCTGGGACGTGCCTATTTCTGTTTGCTGGAAGGCAACAAGGTGGAGCAGGCCGACGCGCAGTTCAATTTTGTGATCAATCAGGTATAAGTCAGGCTCTTAACCAGAAACATATCGGAGGAGGAAATCATATTTTTGAGGTTTTAAAACAAAACAAAAAATAAAGGCTTTTCACACAATTTTTTTATTAAGCTAGTATTTTATTAAAAACTAACTACCTTTTATCAGAATTTTGAGCGAAAGATGCTATTTAAAACCGCATTTTTTTGTTTTAATATTTGGTTATTCGTTTCTGATTGCCGATTTTTGTGCCTAAAAACTAAACTTTATGCAAATATTTTTATTGTTTCATCAGTCTCAACAAAGTGGTGAGGGAGGGCGCGTAATCCCGGCAATGATGGGCAAAGCATGCATCGCTTTCAACAAAAAGGAGTACAAAGCGGCCCTTCTTTTGTACAAGCGGTGTTTGAAACAAAATCCGAACTGTCCAGCGGATGTTCGAGTGGGCATGGGCTACTGTTTCGCGCGATTGGGGCACATGGACAAAGCAAAGTAATTATTGGAAATGTTTTGGTTAATTGTTTTCCTTTAAAACCCAAAAAATGAACAAAGGTCATTTACTTGCAAATATCTCTATCCAAAAATCCAGACGGAACATAATACCGATCCAGAATTAGATTTGATCCCTGTGTTTTAAAATCTGCTTTTGATTTCAAAATTGACTTGGTTGAGCCTAGATTTTCTAGCTAAAAAATCCAAAATAATTCAATTTTATTAACTTTTAATCAGATTGGCCTTTGAGCGAGCCCTCCAAATCGATCCGACAAATGTGCCCTCTATCATTGCCTTGGCTGTGTTGGAGTTGAACTCTGGTACCTCGGAAGGCATCCGCAATGGTATTCAAGCACTGGGCCAAGCATATCATCGAGAGCCAGAGAACCCTATGGTCCTCAACCACTTGGCCAACCATTTCTTCTACAAACAAGTAATGGCTTTGCCTGCTCTATGGCCAAGCCATTTAATGGATTTCGGATATTCAGGACATCGAGAAAACGCATAATCTTGCTTCGGCGGCCCATCAACTGGCGGACAATGATGCGATGCGAGCAGAGAGCATGTATCATTTGGTTGGTCTGATTTCGCCAGAAAATTTGCGAAAAATTGCTGGAAAGTTTAAATTTTAATGCGGTATTTTTGGATGATATTATCGGGATCTTGAACTTTACGGTGGGATAAAAAATCTTGATCCCGAAAGTCCGAAACATTTACTACATGTTTTGTACTCGATCCTTAACATCTAAAAAACCAGAGATTATGGTCCGAAAAACCAGAAAATTAATTTTTTCTAGTAGATTCTCTATCGGCTTGTAAAGAGTTTGAACAAACTTTTGAATATTAATCTTATAATAATAAAATTTAAATGAAAAATATTTTCAATTCTATAACATTTTTAGGCTCGTTGCTACCACAAAAAGGAAGACTTTCATCACGCATTTCAAGTAAGCACTGTACCTTATATTAATTGTTAGCTTAAGCTCAAAAATAAATTCAGTTCTATTACCAAGCGACAACTCTCACTCATCCCAAGTTTGTTCTGCCATATTATGGACTTGGCCAGATATACATTTACCGAGAGGATTACGAGAATGTATGTAGTTTAAAATTATTTGAAACCGATACGATAAATTTTCCACTTGTGTCTTAAAAATATTATGGAAAATTGAAAAGATACCTTTAAAACATGTCATTCAATTTTAAAATTTCATTTTTTCTTACATTGTTTGGAAATTAGTTGGTTAAGTTGTAGGTGTACATGAAATCGGACAAAAAAACTAAATCGAAAACCTAAATTGTTTCATCCCTGATTCGAAGCATTTGTTCTGATTTTTAATAGTAGCTTTTTAAGGCAATTGTTGCCTTTGAAAAGGTACTCAAAATGGCACCGAACGATTTTGACACGTTGGCAGTGCTCGGTTCGCTGTACACAAATGTGACGCATAAGGACCCAAAAATTGCTGCTGAAAGGCGCGAGAAGGCACGCAACTTTTTGACTAAAGTTGTGGAAAACCAAACTGATAAACCCCCGGTGGAGGCACTCATTGAACTGGCCCAACTTCAGGAACAACAGGATCCACAGGTTCTTGTCATTTGTTAGAAGCAAAATTTAAAATAAATTTGTCGGATTTTTCAAAAATTTTCTGTGTATGATGTTTGGTTGAAAAATATAACTAAAGCATGGAAATTGAACAGAAAGCCAAATCAATGCTGGGGCAGCTGGAGTTGGAGTGAACTCCTAATAAATCAGAAAAATATCAAATATCATGAATCCAAGTTCCAACTCTTTTTCTAGCACTTATTTTCTAAATTTTTTAAATGATTTTATCTAGGCCTCCCTAAACTTATACCTACGCGTTGCTAACATGCTGAAGGATGAAATTGGCGTTGATATACCCGCAGAAATTTTAAACAACATTGGTGCTTTGTACTTCATGCTTACTCATTTGAATGAATCTAAGGTATTTTTATTTGTATTATAACATCTAAAAATCGCAAAAATAGATATAAAAATAAATTGATTTTCTCGTATGTTATTTATTCCTTTTCCTCTTAAGCAATATTTCCAAGAAGCACGAAATTGCATTTTGGCGGAGGGTGCGGAGAATTTGAATGATGAAGCCACTGCACTTCTGATCACTGTCAGCTACAATTTGGGTCGCGTCAACGAGCAACTATGCTTGTATGATGAAGCGGAAAAGTTGTATAGAACAATTATCCGTCAACGTCCTAATTATATGGATTGTATGTTTTCGTTGTCTAAATTTCGGAATTTTTGTATGGATATATAGATTTTATATTAAATTTCGCATCTTTGGGTATTTTTACAATTTTTGGGTTCTTGGTTTTTTCAATGTATACTGAAAAATCAACCGAAGCTCTTGCTCCATCTCTGGTTCATCCTACCTTTTTCGCTTTTTCCTATGTCCATTGTCCAATTTGGATCATTTTTCAAATTAAGGTATTCTACGTTTGGATTGTTTGGTGCGCAATAAGGGCGACTTGCACAATGCGTCGCTGCTCTTCAAGGAATCGATGTCGGTGAACCCGAACAACCCGGACCCGTGGACACTGATTGGCAACATGCACATGGCCAAGGAGGAGTGGGGTCCGGCCCAAAAGAAGTTTGAGCACATCCTCAAGCTGACCAGCAACACGGACGCGTACAGCTTTGTGGCGCTGGGCAATATTTGGCTGGAGATGTTATTTTCATCAAAAACACATGAAAAGGTAAAAGTTATGAAAAAAAACATATAACAATTTGGAAAAATTCACCCTTACATTCACTTAAAAATTCACCCTTTAAGTGCCATAAATAGCCGATTGAATTTTAATCAAATTTTTAATAAGGAAAATTTCGATTTTATGTCTCATTTTTGGTTTTTCGCAACCTTTTCTGTTTCAATTTCAGTGCCCTTTTTGTGTTTTCAATGTTTTTCACACTTGTTTTATAAAATTCAATGAGTGAAATCCTTTTAAGGACGCTCAATACCGTGATCGAGCCATTGGATACTATTCAAAAGCGATAAAATTGCGACCTCATAATATTTGGGCGGCAAACGGAATTGGTATTTGTTTTATTATGGATCGAATAAAAAAAATTTCGGGTCTAATTTTAATTTTTTTTTATATTTTAAGTTTTTTCTTTCTGTTTTTTCCTTTATGCTACTTCCTATTCTTAAACATGGAAAACCCAAATTTTGCATCATTTTCCTATTATTTTTTCTCGAACTTATTTCTTTTTTTTTAAGGCTGTGTTTTGGCGCACAAAGGAAACATGATGGACGCGCGGGACATATTTTCGCAAGTTCGTGAAGCAACTGCCGACTTTCCGGACGTGTGGATAAACGTGGCACACATATACATGGAGCAGAAACAGTACGTGAGCGCCTTGCAAATGTACAAGAACTGTATGACCAAGTTTGGACGGCACAACGACGTGCAGTTGATCAATTACATTGCTAGGGCATATTGGAAAGCTGGCAAGTTGGCCGAGTGCAGGGATTGTGTTGAAAAGGTTTGTTGTACAAATTTCAAAAAATCTCGTTTTTGAAAAGTCTCAAAAAACCCAGACTTCAAATTTGGATCTGGACTGGACTTGGAGTTATGGAGATTAAATTCCAAAATAAATCCGACACATAGGATGAACTTAAAGATTTTAGACCTGCATTTTTTACTAGTTTATAAAAACGGAATAAAAACAAATTAAAAAACCGTAAAAATAAAAATATTTTAATGCAGATAATCATTGAAGAACCTGACAAGCTGATCTACCGCTTCAATCACGCTGTAATTCTTCAAAAGATGGCAACATTGGCTTTGCAAGATGAAAAATCCAACCTTGTGGCTGTAACAAACGCTGTTAAAGATCTGAACATTGCAGAGAGGTTTTTTGAAAAATAAATAAAATTAATACACAATTAAATTTTTAGAACATTTAAACACATTGCTTCAACTCCGCCCGAAATTGTTGCAAGAGCCAAGTACATCAGCAGAACGCTGTGTGCCAATGAGGCACAATCATGCATGGACTTGCTTAAACAGGCGCAAACCTATTTACAGCGGGCTCAGGTAACGAAAAGGCAAAAATTCCAGTTTTGTCAAAAAATTATTAAAAAATGTCAAAATTCAATAATTTACTCGTGATCAAACATTAACACATAACCTGGTGATAGACCAGGGACAGATCAAGGGGGTGGGTATGGGTAGGGGTACCAGGGGCACGTACCCCCTCCCATGGCCAGAAAAAAATTTACAAAAATTCCCCCACCGAAAGCGGGAAAAGGGGGAATTTTTCTGGCAATTGGGATTAGGAGACGCATTTTAAAATAAATATGTTGTTTTTTCCGTTTTTCATGAATTTATCATTTTATAAATAATGATTGAATATTAACAAAGCCACTTGCATCATTTTTGGAGATGTACAAATTTATGTGTACATCTTCCGTTTATAGGCCAAAGACGAGGAGGAGCGTAGACAGCGTGAGATACAGGAAGAGCAGAGACGACGCTTGTTAGCGCAACAGGCGGAGCTAGAACGTCGCCGGCAGGAAGAACGACTGATGGAGCTCGAGAAACTGAAGCAGCTTCGACAGGAATTTGTGGACAAAACAAAGGAAATCCTGAAATTGCCCCAGGTTTTTTAACATAAAATATTTTGTTTAAAATTCGAAAAACGTTTTAATTTTTCACAGATACGAGAGGAAAAGAAGATCCGTGTGGTAGGTAGAAAGCGACGCGAAGGTGAGGCGGAGGACTTTGTCAACGACAGCTCAGATCTGGGCGAGTACGAGGATGAGGAGCTGCGAATAGCGGCAGCTGCGCGAAAGTCTAAGGTTTTGGTTTTAATTTATTTTTAGGAAAAAGCGGGAAAAACGCATTTTAAGGGCAAACGACGACCGGAGCGTGAGATGAGCGCAGGCTCGGAAGAGGAGAGCCAAGTTGTGGTGGAGAGACGCCATCGGAAGATAAATAAAAAGGAACGAAGACGAAGGGATCGGCAGTTGGACGAGCAGGTGCCGGCTCGGTTGCGTGGAAAAAGTGAGTTTCGATAGTGGCAATACGGTGAAAAAATATATATAGGGTTCGTTGTAGTCATATCTGCTTATACCTGTTATCACAAGATTTGGAAAAGTCTAAATTTTGGTCAAAATCATTAAAAAAATCTTGTTTTAAAACAGAATTGTGATTCAATCTTCATTATTCCAAAAATCAAAATTTGCATAATTTAGTCAAGAGCAAGGCCTATCTCTCTTCTTCATCGTCGTCATCCTCATCCCCATCTCCCGCTCCATCGGAGGCAGAAAAGAGCGCAGATGAACAGGAACAGAGAGGAGAAGAAGGAAGTGGCAAGGACGATGCAGCTCAATCTGGTGATGAACTTCAAGAAAAGGGAGCAGGAGCAGAAGATGAGAAGAACCAAAGCGATGTTGGGGAGGAGGAGGAGATGGAGCAGGACGGAGAGCAGAAGCGTAAAGGGCAAAGAAGAGTAGCATCATCGTCATCCGCATCTCCCGCTCCATCGGCGGAAGATGAAAAAAGTGCGGGAGAACAGGAGCAAGGAGAAGGAGTGGCAAGTGACTGGGACGAAGCAGCACAATCTGGTGATGAACATCAAGAAAAGGAAGCGGGAGAAGAAGCTGCTGGAGAGGAGGAGCAGAACCAAAGTGAAGTTGAGGAGGAAGGAGAGGAGGAGATGGAGCAGGACGGAGAGCAGAAGCGTAAAGGGCAAAGAAGAGTAGCATCATCGTCATCCGCATCTCC
>JAQIYK010000884.1:0-11609 GCA_034700465.1 Rotylenchus robustus | reverse complement strand
AATGAGCTCTAAATTGTTAGAAATATGCTGGGCTATCAATTTTCCCGGCTATTCAATTTTTCCCGACTATCAATTTTCCCGGCTATTCAATTTTTCCCGGCTATCAATTTTTTTAATCAAATAATTCTATCATTTTATTACATATTATGCACTGCTTTCTATTATAGAAGCTAGTTCGAACTTATTTGTATCGGGTTAGACCTGTATTTGGTAGTTGGGGCAAAAAAATTCGAATCTGGGGCAAAAAATACCATTTTAGTGTTTGGGGCAAAAAAATTCAATTTTATTTATCGTTTGGGGAAAAAAATTCAAATTTGGGGCAAAACGATCTTTTTTTGGGGCAAAAAAATACACTGCCATTAAAAAATGGCACTGCTGGCGAAAAAAACATTTTTCTGGGGTAGAGTCCGCCGCGAAAAAATTCGAGATCGCGCAAAGATCAAAGATTTTGGACGGTCAGTCGCGCCAATTTTTGACCCTGAGGGGATTCGCGCAAAATTTTGGGTCTCCGTACCTGTTGTTGGGATTTTAAACCAACTTGGAAGGGCGAGGAAAACCCGAAATTACCAAATTTGGGATACCAGAGATCACTTGGGATACCACACTCTTCGGAAAAACTTGATTCCCCTGCTGGCTGGGCGATCAATGATCATCGCTATCGCAAGGCATACATAAATACGATGATACATATGATCTTGAGGAGAGAGAAGGATTATTATAGATAAGATTAATTCTTTCTCATCACACAACCATTGGTGACCCACATGAAAAATACCCCTCATTAGTGAGTTGGGTAGGTGGGCGAGGGAGGATGGATTGGATGGGGTGGCGGAAGCAGGGAAGACACCAACTTGGGAGGTTAAAACCAAGCTCCATTGAACATACCTTTTGTACTACACTACTTACACTTTTTACAAATGCAACTAAAAGTTCGTTAACTTTAAGCTTATTTATTCTGTATTACCCTCCCTAATTGGAAATTTAAACTAAAAATGTCTTCCAAGAAGAAAGTGACCATTATCGGTTCGGGAAATTGGGGCTCGGCAGTTGCCCGAATTATCGGGTCGACCGTGAAGAAGTACAACACAGAGTTCCAGGAGAAAGTAGCCATGTGGGTCTTCGAAGAGGTATTGTAATATGTAAAAATTGAAATTTAAATAATAATAAATTGGAAAAGGGTTGATTACAATTCAATTTTTGTATAAAGATTGTGGATAGCCAGAAGCTCAGCGAAATCATTAACACGCGGCATGAAAATGTTAAATATCTTCCCGGAAAGGTGCGTATAATATTCGTTGACCAATTTTTTTTAACATTGAAGAAATTGCCGGTGAATGTGGTCGCTATCACAGACATTGTTGAGGCTTCTAAGGATGCCGATGTGCTTGTTTTCGTTGTTCCGCACCAACATGTGAGCAAACTGTGCGAGCAGCTCAAAGGCAAAATTAAATCGAACGCTATTGCAATCTCTTTGATAAAGGTTATTATTGCTTAAGCCTTAATTTAACACCAAAACACCGCAGGGACTTTCTTCAAAAACGTCCGGACCTGGGATTAAATTGATATCGGAAGAGATCAAAGAAATCCTTGGAATCGACACTGCCGTCCTTATGGGCGCGAATCTCGCACCAGAAGTGGCAAATGATAATGTATGCATGAATTTTACATAAATTATCATATGTATTTATATTAGTCTCATATATTATCCTATGTATTCTTATTAGTCTCATATAACCCCTATAATCCTCAACTCCACTTTAGTTCTGCGAGGCCACTATTGGTTTGTAAATTTCTATCTAATTTAAAATGGTTTAAAAATTGTTTTTAGGAAGTAAGAATCTCTCCCAAGGCAAAGAGTTAAAGAAGCTTTTTAATACGGATAATTTCCGGATCAATGTAGTCGAAGATGCACATACAGTCGAGCTGTGCGGTGCGCTGAAGGTGCTATTAGCATCCAGAAATTGTTTTGTTTAATAATTGTGTGATCAGAATGTTGTTGCTTGTGCAGCGGGTTTTTCAGATGGTCTTGGCTTTGGTGACAACACCAAGGTTTTTCCATTTTATTTATCTTTTAAGTTCTTTGTGCTCATCGATTATAGGCTGCTATTATCCGTCTTGGTCTTATGGAACTGATGCGATTTGCTCAGCATTTTTACCCGGGTACTCAGATGGCAACCTTTTTCGAATCATGCGGAGTTGCTGATCTGATCACCACATGTTATGGAGGAAGAAACCGAAAAGTGTGCGAAGCCTTTGTCAAAACAAAGAAAGTGGGCAAAATATGGACAATGATGAAACAGGATATTTAAACACAATTTTAGCCGTTGGCCGAAGTGGAGAAGGAACTGTTAAATGGCCAAAGCGCGCAAGGTCCACCAACTGCTGCTGAACTGTATGAAACTTTGAAACTGCACAAAGTGACCGAAAAGTGAGTAAATTGTATTTGATAAATAATGAAAGCCAAACTTATTTAGTTTAACTCTAACGACGAAACGCCGCTTTATGATATAGTTTAGGGAAAACCATTGTATAGGTTATATCAATCCAAAATTTTAATATTAAGCCGTAGTCAAGAAATGGGAGAACCAGAAACCAGTAGAATTGACTTGGGTTAAAAAGAAATTCACATGACTTTTGAACATGGGGTATATAAAATTCAGGTATCCATTGTTTGTGGCCGTACACAAAATCTGCACTGGACAATTGCCTGCGGAAAAATTCATCGACACCATTCGGTACCATCCAGAACACGGGAATGACTCAAGCAGCAAGTATTGACTGGTTAATCAACGGGCTATATTGATTGATGGTGTTGAAGTGCCGTACCCCATAGGCCCATAGGTTTTGCATTTCTTCTTCATAGGTATAACAGATTATAAATTATTTTTCTATTTATTGGTTATATGGGAATCCTTTGACTCTATATTGCCCAAAATGCTAACTAATAAATTGATGAGCACCAATTTCTCTTCATTTTAATTCCTGACACCGGATGGCGGATGATTTATGAAAATGGATGGTAAGTGGGTAAGGTGGTGGGTAACAAACAGTTCAGCAGTTCCCATTTGTACGTGCCAGTCAGTTCCCTTCTCTCCCTCATCCCTTTACCTTTCTTTGTTTACCCAAATTTGCCGGAGAAAGAGGGGATGAGAGAAAGAGACGAAGGGACAAAGGGGAAGGGGGAGTAAACAGGGAAGTAGAGAATCTTTCTTTAACAGATGGACTCTCCTTCTCCGACTACTCTCTCGTTGGTCCACTGTCCATCACTTCCTCCCAACTCTCAAAATGCAACGAGACTGACGATTAGATTGAGGTAGAGAGTAGAGATACAAAATTTCAAATTGTGGCATGAGTACAAAAATCAATTACAGTACCACCTTAGAGAAAAACTGTCATTTTATACTAATATATCTTTCGCAGAAAATCTTTGCTCATCTTTTCCAGTGTTGCGCCTCAGGAAATTTCGGCTCCGGGCTCCGGCTTTTTCAAATTTCGGCTCCGGAGCCGGCGCAACACTGCTCTTTTCTCTCCCTAAAACCCCTCATCCTTTTCCTAATTCATTCATTCATCCAACAATTGGATGGTTGGGATGGGCAGGGAAAGGGATTATGCAGAGAGGGATGAAATGGGGTTGAGGAGGAGGGGTTGGAGGGGGGGGGTGAGTTTGTCCATCCTTTCCCTCCCCTCCCCTTACTCCCTTTTTCCCCATAAATTTTGTTAACGTTTTTGATGTGAGGGCAGGGGGCACAAGAAGGAGGGGCGGCATCATCGATTTTCTCCGTCTCTGCACTTCCGCCCCTTTCCCCTTCCTCCTCTGAACGATGGATGAACGGAGAGGATGAGTCGGAGGAGGGGGGGGGGGGGAATGGGAAGGGAAGAAAGAGGAGTTTGTTCTTTGTCGTCCCACTTTTTGGCTTTTCCCAAATTGACCATAAAAGGACAGGACCCACAGCAGATGAATGTACCCTTAGGGCCAATTGGATTTAGCCTTGAAAAAGGAAGGGGAGGGAGATGGGAGACCATCTCAAAACATCCCTTTCCCCTCCCCGAACCAGCACATCTAACCAACCAACCGATTTCCCCTTTTCTCATCCCTTTCCTGTGCGTGTTTCCCAGCCCACAAGCACTATTTTTGTGAAATTAAATGGTCAAATTGGAACGGAAGCGAATGGAAGATTTTGAGGAGGGGGAGAGAAAGAAAGAAAAGAGGAATAGTTAATGGGAGAGAGGAGGGAGAGAAAGAAAGAAAGAGAAATAGTTAATAGAAAGAAAGAAAATAGTTACAAGTGGAAAGGATGGTCGGGTGGTGCATAATCCATCCCGCCACCACTGACCATCTCGCCAAACACTCGTTTTGGGGTGTGTTCCGATCATCTTCCCTCGCCTCATCCTCCTCCTCGCCTCATATCCAGTCGATCGGACTTAACCCAAACTGTTCCTACGTTCTCTCCTCTCCCCACCTTCCTCCCTCCCCACCATCCATCCCTTCCCTTTGCCCTCCGCCGACCACCCACACAATACTTGCTTATTATACTTCTCCCTCCCAACCCCTCGCCCCTTTCGGCCTGTTGTGTCATTGGTTGGTTGCTTTGAGGTGCTATGCCCCCTTTCTGCGCAAATTTATGACCGAAGAAACAGTGAGGGAGGGAATGGACGGAGGAGGGGGGGGCAGGGAGACACCGTCCTTCCCCTTGGGGCATTCCTCCCGAACATTGCCCACCCTTCCCCTCCCCTCCCAACTCCCCTCTCCCCTTCCATTCCTCCCCTTTTGTGCTGTTTATTTCCATCTTCCTCCCCCTCCTCCTCCCTCCCCTTCCTTTCCCGTTTCTCCCCAATTTACCCAAAGTGTTCCTTTTTCCCCCTCTCTTCCTTGCGTTCTTCTTTCTCTCCGCCAATTTATTAGTTAGTTGGTGTCACTCCTCCCTCCCCTTCCCTCCCTCCAACCACTTGCCTGGATGGGTGGAGGGAGTACAGGACATCACTCGCAGCCAATTTGTGCCCAATTGCCCATTCACGGCCATGTTCCCCACCAATCCAAAATCCAATCGAAGTGAAGGTATGGTGTTGGTGATGATGATGGGATCACCTCCCCTTCCCTCCCCTTCCCTTTCTCCCTCCTTCATCCTCTCATCACTTTCCTCAACTGACTGACCGAATGGGTTCTATCCGTCTCTCCTCCAGCTAATGCATTCATTGGGTGTGTTGGGGAGGAAGGAAGGGGCAAATAAAAGTGATTAATTTGCGCGCAATTTGCTCCACCCCCCCCCCCCTCCGCTCTCCTCCCCCACCCCCTTACTCCCCCCCCCTCCCCACTCCTATCCCAACCCATTCCCTCCTCCCTTTGCACAACACAATATGCAATCGGAGAGAGAAGAACCCTTGGGAGGAAAGGGGCAACAACAACAACCCAAACAGCAACACAACCCACCCAGCCCATGCATTCCCCTCCCCCCCAACCCATCCCAACCAACCAACCACCTTCCCTGCCTCAATCAACCGGTTCCAGCCAAACCCCTTCCCCCTCCACAGCCCTGGGATGGGATGGATGATAGATAGACAGATGAATGGATGCATAGTTATAGTTTAGTTACTCACTTTTGCTGGGGGAGAAAGATCAGCAAGGGAGGGATAGGATAGGAGGGAGGGCAGGGGGGGGGCAAGGTGGTGGGGAAGCACGGATTGGATGAGTGGGGGAACACAATCTGTGGAACGGTGTACTGCTTGAAAAATTGGTGATCACGCAAGTCCGCACCCGTCGTGTTGAGGATATGAACTGTGCCATCGGGGACAGACTCTTTCTGTTCACACCACTCGTCCGCCCCTTCTTCCTTTCCCTTTCCTTCCTTCCATCCCACCAATTCTCCACTTTTTTCCTTATTCTCTTCCTCCACTCCATAAAACCATTTCTGATATGCAAAAATTTGATGATCTGATCAAGTCGACCAAAAGGTGCAAACTGGCAATGGCCTAATTCTCCCTCCCTCCATTCCATTTAAATTTAAACTTATCTTAAACAGAGGCGGATCACAAAATACTTTGACTTCATCACAAAGGTGCGCGACTTCCCCGCTCCAAATCCGCCACCGATGGACCCGCTTAATAATTGTCCGCTCATTGCCTCGGCGGAAGAAAGAAGGAGGGAGCACGGAGTTCGGCCAGTCGGGACATTTCTCTCCCCCTCCCTTTCTCTCTCTCTCCCCCCCCTTCTCTCTCCCTCCCCCATCCCCACTCTCTCGCGCTGTCTGTCCCTCCTCCGATTCCCCTCTCCTTCCTCCCTTTCTGTCTTTGTCCACTCTTTCTTCCACACTCTCTGCTCCTCTCTCCATCCTTCCCCCGCTTTTTGTGTCGATTATCCCTATTCTCTCCCCTCCCTTTCGCTCCTTGTCTCTCCCTCCACTATTTCCTCCCACTTTTCATAATCCCGCCATTGTTACCCTCGTCCCCCCCCCTTCCCCCACTCTCGGCTCCTCCCCCCTCTCCATTTCTTTTTTCCGTGCGCAAAAAGGTTAAATGTGTGTGAAAACGAAGGAAAAGTAAAAGGAGGAAAAGGAGGAGAGTGGAGGGAAGGGAAGAGGAGGGGGGGGGGAGAAAGGGGGGGGGAAGGGAGGAGGAGAGGGGGGGGGGGAAGGGAGGAGGAGGGAGGGGGAGGAGGGGGAAGATGAGGGAAATGAGAGGAGAGGGGATGGATGAGTGAGGGAAGGAAGATGAGGCCATTTTGGGACAAATGTCCGCACTCCGTCCGTCCACCCATCGATTCATTCATCCACAACAAACAATTCCTTTGCTCCTCCTCCCACCCACTCTCCTCCCTCTCTTCCCTCTCTGGCTCTCCTCTCAAATTGTCCCTGGCGAATGTCCACTCCACCCCTCCCAACCAGCACACAGTCCCCGAGTCCAACAAGTAGCTGACAACACTTGAGACAAAAAGAAAGGAGGAAAAGGCCGAAGGGAAAGAAAAGTAGGGAGATGCTTATGATGCACTTTCACCCACCAAACGATGCCTTATTTTTATGTTTTCCTAAAATACTTTTTGGGGAGGGGAGGATCAAAGTGAGAAGGGACAAGGGACAGTGGTGGACAAAAGGCCCAGCCAAACCGGGGTGGGTGACTCGCTCCCTGCCCCAACCACCCGCCTATCCAATGCTGATCTATCCGATCAAAATAATCGGATCAGACCCCTCCCCCCTTTCTCTCCATTTCTCTACCCCCAACCAACCAACTATCATCGATCGGAGTTTAGCAGGGGAGGGAGAGGGGGTGTTGTTGTCCCATCCGTGCAGATCCCCTCAACATACTTGCTCCCCCTCCTTCCTCCTTCCACCTTTCCCCACCCATCCGATCGAATATCTTCCTCCTCTTCCCCTTCCCTCTCCTTCTTCCGTTCCATCGAAAACAACATTCCCTCTGCCTCCCCCCTCTTTTTGCTCCCCATAAAGTCCTCTGCCCCCAAATTCCCCTAAACTCCCTCCCCCCTCGTCCCTCCATCGAATTTTAATCATCATCCCGACTCCAAATTGAGTTTTCCCCGCTTTTCCCCCTACCCTCCTTTTTCATCACCTTTCTTCTCCTCTCCCCATCTTCTTCCCTACCCCTCCCTTCTCTCTCACAAATTCCTCCCCTTTTCCTCTTTTCTTCCCCCTCCTCCCCTTTCTATTTTGCCCCATCATTTAGCCTATCCAAAGCAATAAAATTGCCCCTCTCCTCCCCAGCCCTTCCCTGACCCTCCGTTTTCTTCTGCCTCTTCCTCCCCATCCATTCGTTCATTCCGAGTTTGTTGGTTCGTTCTGAAATCCGCGGGGGTGTGCAGCGAACATATGGGGAAGAACAAAAAGGGAGTAAATGAAAGGGAAAAGGGATGGGGATGGGGGAGGGGTAAAGAATAACAGCAAATTTTTCGCTGTCGAATAGATCGAATTTTCGCTGAAAATAGTATAAATTTTCCCCGAGGCTATTGTCCATTCAATGTCCCCCGGTGCTAGGTCGTTTAAAAAAACCGCCATTTAACTCGAAGGTGCAAAAACATGGGTTTAAAAACCAACATTTGGCCAAACCAATTGTCGTAATTGTGGACAAAAAATCTGAACATTTGAATGTTTGGAACATGGCCAAAACATGATCCGAACATTTCCCCCAAAGTTTTACATGACTTATGATGTTCGGATCATGTTTTGGCCATGTTCCAAACATTCAAATGTTCTGATTTTTTGGTATAAAACAGGCTGTAGAATCTATTCCGACAATTGGTTTGACCAAAAACCGGTTTTTGAACCCATGTTTTGGCATTTTTGGGTTAAATGGCGGTTTTTTAACGCCCTAGCACCGTCCTCCCCCCCTCATCTTCCGGTGCCGGTAGATGACTCAACTGTCCCAATCGGTCACTCCATCCTCCCCAATCACCGACTGTACACCTCCCCCTCCCTGCCCCTTCCCTCCCTGCCCCTTCACTCACTTCTCCATTATGTCCCTATCCGTCCCCCACCCCAACCACCCACTCCGTCCCCTCCCCTCCTCTCCTCCCCTTCCTCCACTCAATCCATACATCATTTTCCTCCTCTTCTCCTCTTTTCGTCCCTTAATTCGCTTTGCAAATACCGCCGCCCTTTTCCCCCCTTTCCTCGCCTTCTCTCAAAATTCTTTCTTCGCTCGGCCAATCCGTCCCCGGCGGGTCACTCCCTCCCTGGCCAACCCAACACTGTGCGGACTGACTGGCTTGCACTTGACCGTCCTCCTCCGTCTGCACACTCCCCTCCCCTATTCACTGTACTTTCCACTCCCTTCCCACAAATCCCTTCGTTTCCTTCCAACATTCCGGGATTCTTTCTCTCCCCTCTCCACTTCCATCGCATTTCAGCATCCATCATCCATCCTCACCCCCACCCCATACTCCCATCTCCTCTCCATTCCCGACCTTGACCCTCTCCTCCTTCCTCCCCTCCCCCGCCCGATTCATTCATTCCGTTTACCTTCTTCCCCACCACCAATCCCTACACACATTCCCCCCCCCCTTCGCGGATACACCCCTTCCTCCTCCCCCGATGGATATCCGTCCATCGATCGTCCTTCCTTCCCCTGCGCCCCTTCTCCTCCTATTTGTATCACCTCTCATCTCCATCCCCCTCCCCCCCCCAACTTTATCCATCCATTCCTGCCCCTTTCAGCTTCACACTTTGTTCGTTCCTTCTTTCCCAGATGTTGATGTCCCAGCCCCAATACCAGTACTAATTGCTGCCCATTGAGTGGCTCGCCTTCCCTCGGCTTCATTCCTCCTCCTCCGATGGACAACCCCTCCGGCAACTCGTCCGTTGACACATCTTCCGTTGCCCCTTCTTCCTCCACCCAGCGACGGACAACGGCAGCAGAAATTGGCGAAGCGCCGTTATCGACGGAAGGAGGCGCGAGGAGAACAACGCCGGGCACGGAACGGCGGGCGAACGGCGAAGTCAGCAACACAACCAGTGGGGCCAACAACAACAATAACAACAGCACGTCCAACGGGCCCAGTTCCGCGCTGTTCCAGCAGCACTTCTTCCAGCAGGTCAGTCCCCCAGCCCAACCCCTTCACTTCCATGCCAATCCCTCCCCTCTCTGATCTTTCCCCATCTTTGCGCAGTCAAATGGTCACATTGGCCCTTCTCCGGCTATGGTCCAGTCAGGCTTCGGCACGACCCTGCAAATGACCCCGATAGGTATCCAACCGGCTTCTTCCATCCCCAGCGCACATCCGCCGCCCTTTCCCGCCACCAATGAGGCAATGCAGGCCTTCGCCGCCGCCGCGGCTGCCAACAACCTGGGTTGGTGGGGGTTGACCCGTTCCTGGCCAATCCGTTCTTTGCTCATCACGATGTCCCTCCCCCTTCCAGGCCTGTTGTGCACCCCTCCCGGAGCCTCTGTGCCTCAATTCACTTCGTCTGTGCCCTCGGGGGCTTTCTCATTGGTTGGTTATGGCCAACGACCGCCACCGATGGCCCATCAGGTTGGAGCAGTACAGCAGCACAAAGTGCAACAGCACCAATCCACAACATCGCAGCTTAGGAAGGTTTGTTTGATCACCATCCCCCACCCAACTCCGGCTTTTCCCCTTCTTTCAGACCGGTCCGACCCCACTTCCGTCCCACTCCTCCTCCGCCTCCTCCTCGGCACCTTCCTCCTCCTCCTCAACTTCCTCTTCCATTAATCGTTCCCAGCGATGTGGCATTTGTCGTGGTATGTCTGCCCATCCCCTACATGACCATGATCACTTCCTTTCCACTCCAGGCTGTCAGTGCAAACCGTGCGGACTGTGCACATACTGCCAGGACTCGCCCCAGTTCGGGGGTCCGGGCGTCAAGAAGCAGTCCTGCATTGAACGGCGCTGTCTGCGAGTGTTGGAGAACCGTCTTCAGGTCGGTGAACTTAACAGACCCATCTAACCGGTGTTCGAATGGAAGGAATATTCGTGTTTTCCGATTTCTCGACCCACCCACTCCCGAACACTTCTTCCCTCCCCCTCTCTCTCTCTATACATCATATCTTTTCTCTCTCCCACTCCGTTCGTTCACATTCCCTTGCTCCTCCCCACCACCCTTCCCCCTCCTCCCTCCTTCCCATCTCCACCCCCACAGGTGTCTGGGTGTACCAGTCGATGGATGGTTGGAGGGAAGGAAGAGGGATGGGAGAGTGGGGGAGAGATGGGATGGATGACTGGGGTTGGAAGGGGTGGACGGTGAGTGACCTTTGGTGGGGGCAAATGAATGGGACGGGTGGGGGAGGAGAAGGGGACAAACAACGATTTTATGATAATTTTGGATGGGAAGGAATGGGCAGGGAAATAAAGACGGTGGGAAGGGAGGGGATGAGGAGGGGGGGAAGACGGTGTAAAGTCGTATTTTGAACGGGAGCAGGGGGAGGGAGGGAAAGGGCGGATTGGAAGAAAGGCAGATCAAAATGCCAAAAGATGCAGTTTGTCCCATCATGCCCAATGCTTTCCCTTCAGAGAGATGCGCCCACCTTCAAGGCGCGCGTGGGGTGCAACGCGTGCGAGGACTGTCGCAGTGCGGACTGTCTGATCTGTTTGGTGTGCCTGGACAAGCGCTTCTTCAACGGTCGCTACATGTGCGGGGCACTGTGCGCGAAGAAGCGGTGCAACAACGCGACCAGTCTGGAGTTGCACCACTGCGCGGCAGTGCCGGACGGCAGAACGACGGTGGGTGGGGGCGGTGAAGAAACTGAAAACAAACTGTTACAGATCATAATCGGTACAGTACGGGGCAGAGATAGGGTTTTCAGTTTTTGTGGGATCATAGGTGTCCAAGGGGAGTTCACCCCCCCCCGCACCTCGATCGCCGATCGCAGGGGGTCCCCCAGTGTGGCGGTAGGTCGATCGCACGCGATCGGAAAAATTGAGGAAAATTTGTAAAAAAAATAATGAAAATTGAAGGAAAAAAGAGGAAAAATTCAAGCGATCGACTTTTTCGACCAATTATAACAAGAAAGTCATTCGCAAGAGGTCGAAATGTTAGAGAAATTAATTTTTTATGAAAATTTGAAGGAAATTTGCCCATTTTTTGCTCAAAAAAGTCAATTTTTCCTGTAAAATTTGATTATTGCTGAACAATGAATTTTATTGTAAA
>JAQIYK010000883.1:0-11626 GCA_034700465.1 Rotylenchus robustus | reverse complement strand
GGACAAATCTTTGAAAAAAGGACATTTCAAATTTCAAAGATTGGGACCCTCCAAAAAAGGACAAATCTTTAAAAAAAGGACAAATGGCCACTCTGCATTAGACCATTCTACTCTACCTACCTACCTATTTTACGTTCTCATTCCCTTCCTTCTCTTACGCTTACCTTAAACTTTACACTCGAATTTTCTCTCTCTCTCTTCTTTCCCTCTGCTTGCTCTTTCTTATGTTTTCACCATTCATTTCTCTTTCTCTACTACTCATGTAATACATATAATACATATGTATAATGTATAATTCCAGTTTCTCTTTTTTCCTTCCCTTCCTTTTTTTATCTCATCACTCTCTAACCCATCTTTTGTCATATCTCTTACTTACATACTAAATATTTCACTTCCTCTTCTTTATTCAATTGTTCATGTCTTGTCGTCGGTCTTCATCCCCCCTGCGGCTACGGCGGAAATGTTGTCGATTGTCATCATCCGTTTGTCGGCGTACGCGGCCAGTTAACCGCAACGATGAATGAGAGTGAGAGAAGAAAATGGAAAGAAATAGCGGAATAAGGGGAGAGAAGTAGAGAGAGCAAGCAAAAATGGTTCGGCGTGCGCGTATGTACAGAGTAGTGACAAGCTATAGGGCTTATTTAGTACAATCCATAATAAAACTACATTTGCAGCAATAAGCGGCGCGATGATGAGAATGCAATTTTTGAAGATTATTTTATTTAAGGCGATAGGGAGGGAAGTACATACTAAGTAAGGTATAGGATAGGATATAGGATGGTGCGATTGAGATTTCGATTGTATTATGTATGTATTAATTAAAATTCTAATACCCCACCCAGCCAGCCCGCCATCAGCAAGGTGAAATATATCCATCAATCGTTTTGTGGAAATCGATTCTCGCTCTATGAGCAGCACTAGAATGGATTCTTCTTTTCCTTTATTAGGTACTTAGGTACATAGGAAGGGAAAAACCAACTGAATTTATTTTTTCCTAAAAAATTAAAAGGAACAAAAAATACGTTTTGTTCTAGTCAGCAAGTAAGCAGAGCGGGCAAAAATTCCGGAAGTTTTGTGAAATGTTTGAAATTTTTGTTGACGGTGTTTGAAATTATAAGCAACCTAAATGTAAAATAATAGCATTATCATAGGATAAGCATAAGCTCGCTATATATAAGCAGCGTGTGCTTGCATATTGCACGAGCATTTTTGGATCAATTTGAAGTATTTAGTTAGATAAAATAATTATATTTGATTTTTAGCTTAATGTCGTTCTAGCACCCTTTATTCAACTCGTCATTAGTTTACAACATTTTATTTTTTATTATAAGTACAAAAACAACAAAATAGTGTGGACCGGCTGTGTTCCTGTGTTCTCTGTTCTTAATTTGTTAATCACGGTATCAATTTCTATTTAAATCGATTTTAATTGTAGCAAATTAAGATTTAAGAGGGAAAGGTTCTTCATATACATTTTTTATTAAAATTCAGCTTTTTTAACCAAACAAGTTTTAATACATATAGTATAGTAAAACACCCTCAACTCCACTTATTTTTAACTTTTTGTAACAATTTACATTATAATTTATAACTAAAGTTATTGAAACATTGGCAATCCTAAAGAATCTAGGTCCCTAAAAAAATTCATTATTTCGCGTGAAAAAAACATGTGTTTAGGAGTGGGGGGAGGGGTAGACAATTGACGCGTAAATTTCAGGCTGGGGGGTAAACTGCACTAGTGCCGAAACAATGAATTTTTTAGGGACCCAGATTTTTTAGGATTGCCGAAACATTTGCGACTTTTTTTTAGTAATCATTTTTTTAATTTTGATTATTAATTTGGATTGAATGTTTTTTTAATTGCAAATTTAATCTCTATTAAAGTTCAGCGTTTTCCTGTTCATTTTTGCATTAAATTCAATCACTTCTGTTTAAATCCCAAATTAAATTTTTTTTGGGAAGGGTGGTGGAAATTAGGAAATTCGGGTAATATTATTTTAACGGGGGTGCAAATGCATTTTAGGCTGCAGCACACACTTTCAGCCGGGCAGGCATTGAAGTTTTATCTGAATTTTTTAAATTAATCTCCATTAAGCTTCGTTCAATTTCATATGGATATGGATGATGCATTAATGAACGGGAGCATTGGTGAATTGGATGGGACAGCAGACTCTTCCGGTAGTTCATCACCCTCATCCGCAATGCCACCACCAGCTCTAGGTGCACTCGGAGTCGGAGGTGTTGGTAGCAAGACGATGCTGCCGAATGGATTTGTAGAGGTCTGGATAATTGTCCATATATCTATGAAAACTACGTTATTGAATAATCTATGACTATGAATTCATCATTTTGGAACCACAATTAAAAAAATTAAGGGGATTGCGCAAAATTTTTCGTGGAGTTGGTGGTTGGGGATGTGCCCAACTGTGTTTGGAACCAAATCTTTATTTAGGGGTCCTCGACGGCTGCGCACATTTTTGCCGATCTATCGCTGAGTGAGCGAGAAAAAGTGTTGAGCATGCGTTATTTACAAGAGAGGGATGCCATGCTGGAGGTTATTTCCCTTTTTGTAGTTAATTTTTGAATCTGACCTGAATTTTACAGAAATTTTCGGCATGGACCGAGCAAGATCAAACAGACTTCTGCAAGCATCTATTGCAACGGATGTGCCATCATCAACATGGACAAATCGACCAATTTCTGGGCCCGATGCTTCAACGCGATTTCATCGCACTGTTGCCAAGTTAGTTGTTTAGATGTATACATAAACAATGCAACCAAAAAAAGATGTTATCTCTTGTTAGTCTAAATGTTAGTCTAAATGCAATTTTTTCCCGAAGTGCCAAAAATTAGAAATTTGTAAGAGTTTCCCTGCAAAAATTTTTCGCTGCGGCGCCTATCAGCGCCGCTAGAATACAATTTAGAATCATTTATTTAGTTAAAATTTTCTTTAAAAATCACCTTTTTAAAATTCGCCGCGTCATTGGCGCGGCGAAAATTTTTTGTAAAGGGCCCGGTGTAAAGGACCCTCCAAAACCCAAGGGCTTGTTACGGTTACGGGCCTGTTTGACCCATAGGCCCAAATCCCAAAATAAGAAATTAAGAATTATGGGACTGCTGACAATGAGGGTTTTTAATCGACTACCGAAGAATAAAGAATTCCACCAATTGTTTTTTTTAACGCGTGTACAAAAATAATGTAATTTTTACGTACATACATTATCAAGCTGGACTTTCTATGATACGATTGAATTACCAGTTTAAAATAATTGTTTAATTTATTCATTGATTTTGACGAGAACGTTTTTTCTTTGAATAATTTTGGTAAAGGTTGGCAAACCGAGTCACAATAAATAAGTGTGGAATGTGGATATGTCAGTATTGCACGTGATTGCGTGTATGGCCTAGTGGAGAAGGCGTCGGCCTCCGGTGAGGCTGAAGCAAGCCGAAGACCCGGGTTCGAATCCCGGTACACGCTAGTACTTTTTTGCTACAAAAACTGCATCTTGCAATTTTTCGTTAACTTATTAGCCAGGGACGTATCTAATATAGAATTTTGGCATGGCGAATGGGGACCATTGATGCATCTCCATGCCAAAATTGCAATAGAGTATTTTAAATACATTTTCCTCCTTTGCTACTTATTTTAGCTGGACTTGCGGAAAATGTGTTGCACTTGCTGGATGCAAAATCGTTGAGTGCCTCCGAGCTAGTGAGCAGACGATGGAGTCGAGTGATCATCAACGGAATGTTGTGGCGTAAGCACATTGAACGCATGGTGCGCAGTGATTCACTGTGGCGCGGACTTGCCAACCGACGAGGATGGTAAACCTTTTTTGTTTTTTCCAATTTCTAAAAAGCCAAAAAGATGATTCCATTTTTCATAAAATTTTATTGATTAAATTTTAGTGAATAGAAATTTAATAGGCAAATCAGAGTTTTGTAAAAAAGATAATTTTTCTGTTAGAATTATACATTTAACGTGAAATGTAAAATTTTTGAAAAAATGACTAATATTATTTTTAAGGAAAAAGTTTCTCTTCTGCTCGAAGGACCAATCTTCGCGGGCAATTGTGCAAGCTTGGCGAACACCAAAAGAAGGCGAAGATGTGTTAGAATTTCAGCACAAATTTTATTGGTAATTCTTGCAAATATTTTTCAAACAAAAAAGTATATAAAAATGTATATAGTGAACTCTATCCGAAAATTACTGCCGACATTAGGCAAATTGAGCAGAATTGGCGCGAAGGACGGCATCGGTTAGAACGTATCAATTGTCAGTCGGAAAACAGCAAAGGTACCTTTTCCCCCATTTTTTAAAATTATAAGTTTTTAGGCGTTTATATCTTCTAAATTTTTAGGCGTTTATTGTCTCCAATACGATGACGAGAAAATCATATCTGGCCTGCGCGACAACACAATAAAAGTGGGCGCCAAAATAATTGTTTTTAAACAAATATGATCAGATTTGGAACCGACCTGCCCTGGGATGTGTGCAAACTTTGAGCGGCCATACTGGCTCAGTATTGTGTCTGCAATATGACAACCAAATTATCGCCAGTGGGAGCAGTGATGCAACAGTCAGGTGCATATTCTGAACAATGGATTTTTTACTGATAAAATCATATTTCCTATAGAATTTGGGATGTCAACACCGGAGAACAACTAAACACATTGATCCACCATTGTGAAGCTGTACTCCATCTGAGGTTCCAGGATGGAATGTTGGTCACATGGTTCGTGAAAATTTTCCAAGAAAATTTTAGAAAATTTTGGATTTTTTCAGTTCCAAAGATCGCTCAATCGCTGTGTGGGACATGGTTTCTCCGCGGGAGATTGACCTTCGCCGGGTACTAGTCGGTCATCGTGCGGCAGTGAACGTAGTCGATTTTGATCACAAATATATTGTTTCGGCCAGCGGAGACCGGACAATAAAGGTTAGAAATTATTGTTTTTAAGTTGCTTTGAATTTTTTGACTTTTCTATGTACTATATGTAAGGCTTATTACTCCACTCCACAAAATACAAATTTTTTTGTAAAAGGAAAAATTTTATACAAAATTCTTGAATTCAGGTCTGGAGTGCAAGCACTTGCGAATTTGTGCGCACCCTAAATGGACACAAACGAGGCATTGCATGCTTGCAGTACCGTGACCGGCTGATCGTCTCTGGCTCAAGCGATTACACAATAAGGTTTTTTCAGTAAATTTTTGGAATTTTGCAAATTATTTTTTACAGACTTTGGGACATTGAGTGTGGTAACTGTTTGCGCATTTTGGAAGGCCATGAGGAGTTGGTGCGATGTATCCGATTTGATTCCAAACGCATTGTGTCTGGTGCTTACGACGGGTTAGTTTTTTTGCCGAAATTTTTAAAAATTGTTTGTTTTCCATTTAAGAAAAATTATGATCTGGGACTTGAGGGCAGCGTTAGATCCGATGACACCACCAAATTCAATCTGTATAAAGACACTTGCAGTAAGTTTGAATCCCCTAGGAAATAATTAAAAATTTCTAAAAACGAACAAGACTAAAAATTTCTCATTACCCCGAAACTTGCTATAGTAACATTTTGCATTTCTATTGCAAAAAAATAGATTAAACATTATAACATTGTCAATTTTTAATTGTTAGAGGTTTTGGCTGATTCTTTCTATTTCCCAGCAACACACGGGTCGCGTGTTTCGGCTCCAATTTGACGAGTTCCAAATTGTCAGCAGCTCCCATGACGACACAATCCTCATTTGGGACTTTCTCAATACGGGTCCTTCCGCTGCTGCTGCTGCAGCTGTAGTACAACAACCACAACAAATACCCATGTTAGCCGCTATCCAACAAGGACATCAGGTAAAAATTAATAAATTAGTAACATTTTGCATTTCTATTGCAAGAAATAGATTAAACATTATAACATTGTCAATTTTTAATTGTCAACCCCTATTGTCGACCCTTATGTTAACCCCTACCATTGACTGCAAAAGTGGTCCGGTAGCCGGTAGCGTCAGGGGGAGGGAGGTTAAACGCCGATCGCGAGGCCAGTGGGCAACACCCCCTTTGGACACGTATAGCGTAGCGTTCCTTTTTATGCTCCATTTGCAGGTTCCAGTACTCCCTCCAGCAGCAGTTCAGCAGCCTGTGGCTGGACCCGTTCATCATCCTCACCCTGTTCAAGCAATACAACCCCAGTTGCAGGACCACCAATACCATGCTGTTGGTCAACCGCAGCTCCCACCGGCACAATGACAATGGAGAAGGAGGGGTTGGGGTGAACTATGACCAAATAAAGGTTTTATTTTTTGATGATTGATCGGAGAAAAGATTCTTCATTTTCTGTTGTTACGGGAACGAAATCAAATGCTGGATGTATGTTTGTCATTTGTCTCTCTAAATCCCCTCCCCCACCCCATCTTTCATTCAAAAATATCTTCCAGATTGTTGTAATTCAAAATTTCCATACCTTCATCAAAAACAACATATAAACCACCGATTTTGATTGTATTTTCCCCGATGTTAGGTCAGGGTTGCGGAAGCAGTAGCACTAAATTAAAAAATATTTATATTTTCTTTGCAACCCTGATCACAAATCCATTCATTTTTATGTTGCTTGTGGACCGCCTATTCTCTCCACCCGCATCCCACAACAAATTTGTCCGTTTCAATTGCTATTTTTCCAATGCTCCGTATTGCTATTTTGTTGGGCCTGCATCGTCTGCTGATAGGCCAAAAAGATTGAGTGGACTTTGTACATTTTTAACGTTTGTGATTAATTTAAGGCCAAATGAAGGGGATAAAAATGATTGAACAAATTAAATCTTTTTATCATTTAATCCAACAATTTTGTAGTTTAAATAAATTAAGTAATTTAAAAGGAAATGAAAGGAAAATGCTTAAAAATTGGGCAAAAAATTGCCCTAAAATTTGGGCAACAAAGTGATACAAATTCAGCAGCCAATAAACAGATTCTGATCAGAGCTCGTCGCTCTGCTTAATGAGCTTGTTCAGTTCGATGTCAAAGAACAGTGTGGCACCGCCAGGAATGTTGTCACGACCGTCCGCTCCATAGCCTGGAAAATTTGGATTTTTTTTGAACGAAAATTTTTTTGACCGTAATTTATTTTCAGTCAAATTTTTTTACCCAGAGCTGCCGGGATGATCACTCGACGGCGTTCGCCCTCGCACATGGAAGTCATGGCGCGATCCATGCCCGGGATCACCTCCGCATGATGGAGACGGAAAATGAAGGGCTGGTTTCGCGAGTAAGACCTTGAAATTATTTTTTAAAAATTTGAATTTAAACATTTAAGCGAAAATTTGGATACGAGTCAATGAATGTGCCATCGGCCAGGTGGAGCGAGTAGTGTTGGTGGATGGTGTCGCCAGGCGCTGAGCGGCGGCATTTGCTCTCCTCAATTTTGTTGGTTACCTAAAAGGTATGAATAAAATTAAAAATAATAATGAAACATATTTGAAACAGAATAAATCATGCGATTTAAAAAAATATTTTCCCAGTTTTTGGTTGTTTACCTCGATTTCAAGTCCGTCCTCCTCGCGCCATTTGGGTCCGGGCACTGGGCGAGTCAGGTCTTTCAACTGCACTACGTAATACAACACCTGGTCCGATTTGATGCCATCCCTAAAAAATTGCATTTTGATTTTTCATAATTCAAAAAATTTGTGCCTTTTGCGTCCCGATCCGCCAAAACCCAGCTTGCCCGGGATGGTCACCTTGCGCTTCTCACCAATACACATTCCAGTCATAGCCCTTTGAAAATTGGAAATTTTTCATTTTTTTAATTTGAAAACTAACCTGTCCATGCCCTCAATAACTTGATACATGCCGAGTGTGAAGATATACCTCAAAAATTAGGCCATTTTGGATTTTAAGCAATGAAAAATGGTACCCGGGGTGACACAAGAAGCACTTCAAATTTGTGGATTTGTGCAAATTTAACGAAAGGCAAAAATTAACACAATTTTTGACATAATTTAAAATTGTTTTCCTGTCACACCGAACACCAAAAGACAAAAAAGAGTGAAGAATCCCTACGCTTCCTACGGTTTCTTGCCGAAGTTTGACCCGATCTCATTGCCTTCCGCGTCCGTCAGCTTGTAGTACTGCTCCACCGTGTCGCCCGCCCGCGACTTCACCGTGCATTTTTCCTTCGCAATTGGCCGAATGATTTTCACCTCCAGTCCATCATCGTCCTAATACATAGTTGAATAAAATATTTTTGTAAATTTTCAAGACAAGAGAAAACTAATGTTGAAAATTTCGAAAAAAAAAATCGATTTCAAAATATCAAGGCTTCAGATATTAATTTTTCAACAAATAAAGTGTTAAACTTTGACCTACAAATTGAAATTTTGGAATTTAACGGGAAATTTTCGTGATTTTTTGAACAATTCCATTTTTTGAAAATTCTTAAAAATTGCCTTCCACGCAAGTTTCTGGCCCTGGAACTCGCCGTCCTTTTTCTCTTCCTCCTCCTTCTCCTTTTTGTCGGCACCAGCAGAAAGCACAACGGCAATGACAGAACAAAGGATCAGTGCCAACAAATTTTCACGGTTCATTTTTTAATTTTCTCTAAATTTTTAAATAATTTAAAAAAAACATTTATTTGGGGTTCAAAATATAAGCCAGTATCGGGTAAAGTGTATATTATATATAAACTTATTTGATTATTACAGGACTCAACTACCACTTCAAACTGTGCAACATTTCGAGCTAATCGGATTAATTCTTAAATTTAATTCTTAGTTTTTTAAGTTAAATTTTTAATTAATTCTTAATTTTTGTGGTTGTACTTATAAGCTCGAGATTGAATTTTCCAAAAATGGATATTCCATTTTACAAACAAGCAGCAGATGGGAATTTTCTAAGATTGCATCCCTTGAATGGATTTTTGGGGAAAAATCTAAGCTACTAGCAGAGATTGGAGCGGAACGATACAATAATATTTGAAAGTCCTATTTCTAATAGTTAGTCGTCATATAGAGGGGAGCCTATATGTTTTTGGATGTTTTTTTGTCCAAAATGTGAGTGTCCCCCCCCCCCCTTGCGGCGCTCCAAGTCTGTGTGCAATTGGTGATGTGCTCTTTTGGCGGAATGAGACGAAAATGTCTTCTTTCCCTCCTTCCACTCTCCCCGCAACTCTAACTCGTCGTCACCATAAGAAATAATAGAAGACAGAACCCCTTCTCCTCCCTCGGAGGCGACGTGTCCCAATTTGCCCGCAGGCGATCGATCACAAAGTGCTAAAGGGAGGGGAGGGGGATGGAGGAACTGGGCGTCGTCATCTCTAGTCACACAAAATTTTCGGGAGAGATATACATTTTTGTATAAAAAAAATTGGGGAAAAATCTGCATTATCTTTAGTTGCTGTTACTGTGAGGTTTAAAATCAAAAATTTTAATCTTGGTTCTAATGCACTTTATGCGTCCAATCGAAGTTTATGCGTCCAATCGAAGTTTATGCGTCCAATCGGTGTTTATGCGTCCAAACAAATTTTTACGCGTCCAATCAAATTTTACGCGTCCAATCAAATTTTTGCGATATTTTTTAACCATTTACGTATTTTCTTTTTTAACAACCTTCAACAACAATTTTATTGACTTGCCTATAAGGCCCAACCGGCGGTAAAAGTAAAAACGAAAAATTATTATTTATGAACACTCAATAAAGTCAATATTCTTCATTGGACATCGCATGAATCAGCAAGATTGTCATATACGATTTGTCCTGCAAATATTCCAACACATTCTGGAGGAAATGAGGATTAATTATCCAGCTTGACAAAAATTTGTTTTTTTTGTGTAGGCTTATTACTTAAATGACTGTTGGATCTTCTGTATTGTATAATTTTATCACATTTCTCGCCGGTTAGGCCTTAGGCAAGTCAATAAAATCGTTGTTGAAGTTTGTTAAAAAAAAAATAACACAAACTTCGATTGGACGCATAAAGTACATTAGAACCATTTTTTTATTAGGTAGTTTATTTAATTAGTATTGAAACCTCCAAAATTGATGCCAGCGAATTTTTGCACAAGGACACTTCTGCTAGTCGAGACATGTGTGGTATTTAAAACTAAAACAATAAAATGACAATTTTTTGATGTATAAATTGTACACCTGTGATATTCCGGATTGTGGTTGTGTTATGAGCTGAAATAAAAGTAAAGGCAAAATAAGTTGCCAATAATGTACCGTATTTCCTCTAATGTAGCCCCCGGGGTTAAATTTTTCAATACCACTGGAGAAGGGGGGGGGGCTAATTTAGAGGAAATACGGTACCTATGATGTTTGTTCATAGGTACCAAGTTGGGTGGTTGGCGTTGTGGTGGTCGTGTTTGGCGTTGTTTTTGTCGTAGAGGGGGCTGGGGTAGTTATTTGCTGTGTTCCATCGTTGCAAAGATTGTAATTGCAAAAGTTTGCTTCGACTACCTTTGATTTCCACGGTGTTCCTTGTTCATCGACGCAAGAATCGAATGCTGTAGCTATTAGTTCTTTCTTTGTAGTACAATTAGTGCAGCCCCTTCCGATGACTGTTATATTAAATGCAGGATCATCACTCCTAGTTGCTTAATTAAAAACTACTCATAATAATAATGTTTTTAATTTTAAAACATACTATAACAATCGCCGGCATAACAGTGGATTTCATCGGTTTCACAGGTTATCGGATTTTTTACAAAGGTTTGCAATGTCCCATTAACATATGACGATACTCCATCATAGCATACCAAAGCTAAATTTAAAATTGAATCCAAAATTAGGCATGTAAATAATTTAAAAAATAGATGCATTTAAAAATTAAATTGGCATATTTTACTTAAAACTTAAAACATAGAATGTCAAATATAATTTTATTTAATATATTTTTTCTAGAAAAATTTAAAGATTAGCCAAAAAAAATTTATATTAAATTAAAAACTGACCTAATAATCCTTGATTCAAAGAGTGGAAAGTAATCGCAAAAAAGAACACGATGGCGATGGAAAATCCGGACTTTGAATATGCCATTTTGCCAACAGTTGTTAATATAGTATATGATCTTGTAAAGAATAGGTTTTTTGAATTAAAAGTTGTTATTCATTCAAAATATGGCCTAAATTGTTTAATAAAATACTCAATGGAATTTAATTTAAAAATTCTATTTCATTTTTTTGTTGGAAATCGATTCCACATATCCTTCCGGGATCAACCGTTGTTCGGATCGGATATCATGGTTTCTGCTTTCCCCGAGCCCGAAATATATATTTCGGGGATGAAGTTCAACCCAATTGTTAATTTGAAAAATATGAAATTATAACAGTAAAGTGAACAATCTATAAAATGGCAATAATGGTCTATGTAATAGTTTTTGTTACGTTTAAATATATTACCAGCAAACGTGGCAAGAAATAAAGTCTGTTAAAAAGTGAATCAGTAAATCAGGGTATGGGAGTGGCCGTTCATACGGCGGAAAATGATTATTAATCGTGAGAATTGGACCACATTATAATTTATAACCCAAACAACATTCCTCTACTTTACGATTTTCAAAAAACGATTTTTTTTTTTTTGATAAAATTTGGAAATTTATTGAAGTTTAAAAAATTTGAAAATTTTGTTTAAAAATTTGAAAAAA
>JAQIYK010000882.1:0-11629 GCA_034700465.1 Rotylenchus robustus | reverse complement strand
CCATACACCCGCACTCGCTGAGGAGTGGGATTTGTACAAGGAGCAAATTTTGGCCAGTTGGTTGACGAATTTGTACAGCCGATTAGGAGACTCTGAACAGAAAGCTGCAATGTTGATGTCCAATTTGTTGTGCAATTTGGTGAAAAAAATAGAGAATTAATAATTTATTAAGCCCAGAAAATTATGTATAAAAACAAACTTAAATTTAACTTTTTAACTTTAAAAAATAAATAATAAAATACTAAATCCATTATAATAACTTTATTGTTATTTTGAAGGTATTAATTAAAAATATCTTTTGGTCGTAAATTTTTTTGATTCTTTCATTAAAAAAACAAAATAAAATATAAATTAAATTATTGAAGTAAAAATAATTTGTTATTTTTCACATTTTAATAATTTTGAAAAAATAAACAAATTTTTATTTAATAAATTTAATTTTCTATAGTTTAATTTTGCAATCGAAAATCAGCAAATTTTTAAATTTTAAAATAATATAACACAAAAATATTTTAAAAATTAAAAATATTAAAAATATTTATTTTTGATTATTTTTTACAAATATTAAGGCGATTTTGTTCAAGGAAGACCAAATTGTGCATAGAATTGAATTGCCTACAGTAATCCCCAACCGATATGAGTTTTCAAACTCCACAACCGCAACAACTACCGTAGTTCCCCACGTAGTTCCCCACAGAAATGAATTGCCCTTCACCACACCTACCATAATCCACGACAAACGACTGGTGGAAATACAATTGTTTCAACATTTAATGCGAACATACAACGTATTCGATCACGTAAAGGGATCGTCGTGGTTGGAATGTCCCATCGAATATTTTTCAAAAAACTACCGTACCCTTGAAGACATTGTGGCAAGGGACGACAATATATTGAGCAAGGCAACCATGTTCAGGGTAAAAGAGTGAATTGTTTAATCACAATCAGTGTCCTGGATCAAAAATTCTGGAGATCGGATTCCGGAGTTGTAGTCAAAATTTTTCGAAGGTCGTAGTCAGGTCGTAGAATCCGGGGACGAATCGGATTAATCGAAAATGATTATTTCCAAAAATCCTATTATTAAAAAACATGTTTGAATTTAAAAATGATATTTTTTGATTCGGAAATTAGGAGGGGTGGGAAATTAGAGGACATACGGTATCTGGAAATAAAAATTTAATCAATTATTTAACTTTTTAGATAAGTTTGGACAGACCATCTGATGACATAGTACTCGCGGAGTTGGAGCAGTTCAGCATACATCCCACTCTGGTCGCTGCAATCTTCATGGATCGCTTATTGGTCGCGGATGTGGGAAAAGCGATGTTTCCTCACTTCATGCAATTGACATTGCATGATCAAGTACCTAATTTGAAAAAATGTTAAAAAATTCTTTGCACCGTATGACTTGTTTACAAATTTTTAACAAAAATACAAATCCATAAAAAATAAAAAGTTTCGCAAAAATTACTAAACATGGATATTTTATTTTAAAATGTAAAAAAATATCGCCGCCAAGCCCCGTGGAAGCTTGGGTTATTGAGTTTGATCGCCACTCAGGCCACTCTAGTGGAACCTTCATTGCCTCAAAAAAAACAAGCATTTTTTCCGATTTTTCTATTTTTTGTTTCCATCGTGTAGAGCATAGTCGATTGTAAATTCAAAATGTGATTAGTTTTTTTGGATTCGGTCAATTCAAATTCAACTCCTCCCCCATTCAAACTCAACTACCTCCCCCATTTTTCCCCAAAAATCAAAATTATGCCCAAAATTTTTGGGTTGAAATATAAGTCTCACGTCTCACCACCTCTAAAATCTCCCTCTCCCCCCTCTAAAATAAAAACTCCCCCTCTCGGAAGGAGGTTGAAAAAGATTTTCCCGGGACTTTTTAGAGGAAATACGGTATTATAATTTCGAAAATAATTTCTTTTTACAATTCTAAACTAAGTTTTCTCGGGACCTGATCCTCGATTTACTATTAAATTTATGAGTTTTAGAAATTTTTCAAAAAATATCCATCTCAAGTTACCTTTTATTATAGCTGATTATAATTTCATGAAATACAGTATAAAGTACACTCTAATTTAGTATTAGTACAATATACTCATCATAAATACAATACATTACCGTTAAAGTTGCCTTTCTGTTACAGTTACTGCTCGTCCGCTATTTGGCTGTTCCATTCGCCATTCTGTGCAATTCGTACAATGCCACGCTTTTTTCTTGTGGCTCATGGACTGGCAAAAATGGCCAACAGTCCATTCAGATGTTCCATCGCTACAGTCAGGACGCGAGGTAATATTAATAATTTAACAAAATTAATACTAATAACAAAAAAATAATTATTTATTTATTTGTTCTTACTTTTTTGTAATTGATTAAAAAATTAGAAGGTAATTTTCAAATTGATTGTAAAACTTTTTTTAAATTTAATTATACATTTTTATCTATTAAAAATTAGAGCCAATTCTAAAAATATATTTTTTGAATAAACCCAAATATTTAATACATCTTCTACAGGTTGGTTCAACTGGCGGAGCGTGTGTTTACTCAATCTGTTCGCCCATTCTTACAAACAATGTTATGTTGTGAAGAATTTGTCTTATTATTGGCCATAATGTACTCACATTCAAGTGAGTTTTGCTTGTGTAAAAATCAAAAATAAATATTAAAAAATAAATAAAAAAGGTAAAAAATCGAAAACAACATTCAAAATTTTCTTATAAATTTGATTATTTATAAATTTAAAAAATCTAAATTTAATAATTTTGCCCAATTTTTTAAAACTTAAATCTTCCTCATGTCTATAGATATAAAATCGCAATAACGCTTACCTCCAATATAACGCTTTTAATTGAAAGTACCTTGAGTGAATAATGACAAATCGTTAAAAAAATGCCAAATTTTGGAATTGCGTTTGTAACAGGGTTGTAACGGGACAAGAAAAATGTCGGGATTCGGGACGGGACACCGAAAAAACCGGGATTCGGGACGAAAAAAAAGTCGGGGTTCGGACATCGGAATTTGGGTGCCTGTTATAACCCTGGTTTGTAATAAATTGAATACCACCGAATACGGTATTTAATTAATTAATGCAGGAATGGTTATTTAATTGTTTTTTGACAAAAATATTTTTATTATTTTGAGATGAAAATGCAGAGATGAAAGATTAGCGATAAATGTTTGAAAATTTATTTGAAAATTGTTTCTAACAAATATTTTTAAACTATAAACAGTAAAATTCCTGTAATTAAAACTTCCACTCCTCCAAAGTACCTCTAAACTACCATCGAATACGATATTCAATTTATTATTTTGCAATTTTGCCATTTTTTCCATTTTTTCTATTTTTAAGCTATCTCGGAGCTGTCTTCGTATGGGCGCGAGTTGCTTTACACGGAATCGGTGCGCTACTCAAAAATGTTGCTGCTTCTGCTCCAATCGAAATACGGCGAATGTAGCGGTGCAACTAGGTTAATGAATTTTTCCGGAAACTAGGTTAATGAAAAAATTGGTAAATTTCTGGTGTAACTAGGTTATTAAATCACCTCAGGGGAGAAAATCTTTTCAACTCCCTATCCCCACCCCCCCCCCGAACAGGAAAAGACTAATTTTTAAACTGTTGAGATATGTTGGGCAAAAATCCTAAAAAAAATCCATTTTTCGTTAAAAATATCATTTTGCTCAAAAAATATTTTTTAAACTCGCAATACCCAAAAATTTATTTTTAGAGACAAAAAATTCAAAGCTTTAACAAATGCAGAATGTTTCTTTTTATAATAAATTTTCTATAAATTTTGATTGATGATTTAAAAACAAAAATTAAAATTAAATAGAATTTGTTAAATTGTAAATATATATTTTTAAATATTTTTAATAAATATTCAAATTTTTGTCAAAAATAATTTATTTTTTAAAATTAAGGTATGCTGAGTGTATGCGTCTGCTGGAAAGTGTGTTCCACAGTGCCCATTCCCATGAGCTGTTCTTTGCCTATTTGGAGGCATTTCATATTGGCGGAAGCCTCAAAACACTGTTCCCGTCATGCATCGCCGAATTGGTGTGATATTAAAAGTTGAATTTAAAAATCGATAATTGGTTCTATCAATCAATATTTGTAATCGATACATTGAAAATGATAAAAGCGCTAAAATCCTGTACGTTATAAAATTTGAAATTTTTAATTGAAATTTTTCTAAAAAATTAAGGTAATTTTTTGTTTATTTTTTATAGTTAATTCAATTAATGGACTTAAAAAATTAAAAATTTATTTTTTTATAGCAATTTTGATAGCAATAGCACATTCCTTCAAAAACACATCCTCAAGAAAAAGTCGGATTTTGATGAAATCAATTTTGAAAGATGATGTAAAATGGATGTATGAAATTTTTATTTGAATTTTTTTTATTTGTATGGGTTGTATTTTTTATTTTTATAGATTTTTTTGATGATTTTTTAATGATTTTTGATAAAGGTATATTAAAAAACTATTATGGTTGAACATGTCCAAACATAGCTAGCTTCAAAATCATTTTTGGTTCAACAAAACAGGTTGGAAAAAATCCGACCATTGATTTAACCAAAACCCCTCTAGAGACCTGGGCCAGGGCTTGATTTTTTAGCCAAGTTTCCCCACAACCTGATGGGTACAATCCCTTTTGAAAGTGAAAGGGGCATATCATTTTTGCTTTTTATAACAAGTTTTATTTGATGGAAATGTCATAAAAATTTAAATTAATTTATTCATTATAATTAATCGTTTTACCAAAATTCGAATTATTTTTAATTATTATATTTTTCTATAAATTTATTCTTTTTTTCTCGTTAAATTTCATCTATTTTTCTATTAATCCGATTATCGCAATTTTCTCCGCTGACTCATTTTCAACTCTCAACCAGCTCCAATTTCTATTCAACTTCTCTTTAAGGTTCGACAACAATACCATCATTTTTCAATTTCTAAGAGCATTTTTTGAGAGATTTCTTCTTATTTTATTGTTGTGAAATTAAAACAAAAAAGTTAAAAATTAAATAAAAACCTTAGCCTAAAAGAATTGAAAAAAATTTATTTTTATTTTTAATAAAAGAAATATTTTTGAATTTTTGATAAATAATATAACAAAACTTTTTTTTGTTAAATTTTGGATAAATATTATTATTCATCTTAAATTTTTCGTCATTTTCTTGGTTATTAAAAATAAATTAAATTAAATTAATTTAGTTAAAATTTATAATTTTTACTAATAATTATATAATTATAATTACATCAATTTTTCATCTTTAATTTTTACCATTAATTTATATTACACAATTTTTAAATATTTACAATTTTAGTCATTCCCTTATAATATATTTTACAATTTGTCTTTTTCCTATTTTTTCAATTTTTCATCAATTTACTAACTATTTTGCCCTTTATTTTTGTTGTTATTTTTCCCATCTCACCAGCTGGTACCTTCCATTTTTCCGGACCTATCGAATGGTAAAACCTGTTTTATAAAAATGGGTTGTTTAACACAAAATAAGAAGAAGATTTTGAAGGGAAACATACCCTCAAAAAATTATTTCTTTTTTAAATTTTACTTAAATAATTTTATATTATTTTTCAATCAAAAATTACTTAATTTTCAACAATATTTCTTACATTTTTTGCATCATTTTTAATAAAAAAATATTATAAGGTAAATAAATTACCAAAATACAATTATTATTGTTTTTGTTAAAATCTTCCAATTTTCCATTTTTAATATATATTTTATTTTGAGTTATAAAGAGACAGAAACAAAATAACGTGAAGCAAATTTTTTAAGAAAAACGAGAAAAACGAACTTTTCAACAAATTTTCATTTTTAAAATTTATTTATTTTCTCGATATATAGAAAATTGCTCAATTTTTCAGCAATATTTTGACGGTTATTTTTTTCGTTTATATTTTATATAAAGGAAATAATTTTTGTGCAAACATGGGCAAAAATTGTATGAATGGGGAGAAGAACAATTATTATTATTTTTATCTTTACTATACTTTTGCAGAAAAAAAGGATCGATTTTATCATTATTCCGTCCGGTTGACAATAACAACAATTTGTGCAGAATTTTTACCTACAACAAGCAAAACTAATAATATATAATTTCAATTTTAAAAAAATATACCTATACTTTTTTTTAAAATATTTTTATAAATATTTTTATTATAATATATAGATATCTTTATTACTAATTAGTAAATTATAATATTTTATTTTTAAAATTTTTATAACATTTTTTTAAATATTTTAATTTTTTTAATATAAATTTTTAATTAATGTTTTTAAATATTTTTTCTAATTATTTTTATATTATTATATTTTGAATAATTTCCAAAAAATATAGCGCTATTTAGATAAAGTTAAAAAACTATTTTTTTTAGATTTTTTACGATTTTTGTTGACATAAATTTTCAATTTTTGTTTGTTTTTCACTTCAATTTTTGTAATTTTTCAACTTTCACTTCAGTTCTACCAATTCAGTAATCATTTCATTCATTTGAATTTTTATAATTTAATACAGTCATTTTATTTTTTGGGTTAACAAAAATTAGTTTTTTAAATTAAATTAAATTAAATTCAAAAATTACCTACAATTACAATAAAAATTAATATTTATACTTTTTATTTAGCATTTATTTATTAAAATTATTTCATACTAATATTTTTAAAATTTGTTTTATCTGTTATAATTCTTATTTTCCCATCAAATTTAGATGGAAATTATAATTGATTTCTATTTCGAAATTGTTAACTTTACAAAATCGAAATGTATCATTTAAAACTAAAAAATAAAATTAATTATAATAAAAATAACATTTATTTTTTGATAATAGGTAAGTTACATTGTTCCTTTGCTGTAAAATTTTTTACACAATTAAAAAAACGAATCCCCCATTAAACATCCCTCCCCATTTTAAATCCTCATTTTTGTATCCCATTTAATTGAAAATCGATTGGAATGATTTTAACCAAAATATATTTTTTAATAAAAAAATAGAATACATAATTTTTAAAATTATAATTTTAAAATTTTAAAAAATTAAAAAATACGCTTCTATCCTCTATGATCATTTCTTGATATATAGCATATTAAATTTTAGAATATTTTATTGAATTGTTTGAAATTTGAAACCCATCTAAAAATGTTGGTGCATCACTCTGTGACTGGTTACGACGATCTGCTGATGTTGCTGAAACGTCTTGAGACGGAGGTGCAGCACAAGCCAGCCCAAGTGATCTTTGTGTACTTCACGGACTCGACGATGCCGGACGGGCTCAGTCATTGGTGCGAAGAGTGTGCCGCAGCGGCGCCCGTTGTGCAGGTTACCCTTTTTTTTAATTTAATTTATGAAATTTAAAATTTCAAGAAAAAAGGGAATAATTTTTGTTTAAAAATTTAAACTTTTTTAAAATGATCAATTTTAGTAAAAATATGTGCTTAAAATATTCTATTTTTCTTTTTCTTTACATTTTTAAATAATATAAAAATTTATGAATTCCGAGGCTTACTTTTTGGTTTTAAAATGTAAAAAATGATTGAAGATTAAACAGGAGAGCTTGGTTTACCACTTCGAAAAAAACTAAAATCAAAATTTCATATAAGCATTTTTACATTTTACTTATAGTTAGGAGGTTTTTATTTTATATTTAGGGTTTTTAGTTGGTTTTAGTTTATATTAGTTTTTTGGTTTTTATAAAATAAAAAAATTAAAAATTAATCAATATTAAAAATAATATAATTAAAAATTTATATTTAAGGCAACAGTTGATGCGCTTGCAGCCAAATTGGACAACAAACACAATGAAGCAGTGCATTGGATTACGTGCCATGTGGGAGCACGTGATTAGTAAAAAAAATTTAAAATAATTTAACAAACAATTAAAAAACAAAAAGATTGTATAGAAAAATGTAAAATAAAACATCTTCTTCTATTTTTCACCACTAACTTCATTGTTTCTATTGGTTACTTCAGAACTTATAAGTTACCAAGTAATTTACAGTATTCCTTCCCTCCATCAGATAGAGTGTTTTTCACATAACTGCCCATTATAACTTTATAGGATCATAACTTCCAATTTTATCAAGCTATACGGTTAGAAAATACTGTACCCTACCGTACCCACACCCCTGTTTTCAGCTGGTACAATCCGAACAATGCATTTCGTCGTGATGCACAGCTCCGTCTGTTCAGTCTTCCAGCTTTGGTATTAATAATGTTTATATTTCTTTAAAAAATTTCAAAAAAAAATTCTTAAAAATTTTCAAAATTCGTTAAAAATCCTAGGTATGTCTTTTCCGCGGAGGAACCAATGGTGAGCATTGGATGAACACGGCGGGCGATTTGTGCCAAATTTACGAAAGCGAAGAACACTTTGCCAACGTCAAAACATTGGAGCGCATTGTGTTCAACTTTTTGGACATTTCGGCGGAACGAATGTGAAGTTCGACGAAGAGCAATTACTGATCGATTACAGACTAATATTGATCGATTATTGATTAAGTATTTAATCGATTATTGATTAGTTAAAGATCCGAATATCGATTGATTAATTATTATTCGATTATTAATTAATGATATAATAATCGATTAAGTAATTTTTGTTCGATAATTGAATAATTAATAACACATAGATTTTCAGTTAAATTTGGACGATTATTAATAATTATAGTCGATTGATAATTATTGATTAATTATTGACCAATTGTCATTCTTCGATTAATTTTTAATCAAAATTTTTGCTAAGATTGATCAATTATTTTTTGATGTAACATTTCCTCTTTTTTACAACTATGCTCTACTTAGCTTTGACTTATTTTTAAAATTAAAAAAGCATTTTATTTCATTGATTTTAAATAATTGATTTTTCACAAAATCATTAAAATAATTGTAAAATTCTTAATAATTACATATTTTTGTGTTTAAATTATATTTTAAAAATAATTGGCCCAACTTTAAATTTTATTCTCCGTTTGCAACACACCAATTTTGCACCTGTTCCATACCGTTCTAGTGATGGCGATATATTCAAACTAAAATATTTATGAATGAATAATAAATTATCACAATCGCTATTAGGCAACATACGACCCCATGACATTCTAAATTTGGCAGAAAACGTTACAAACCACTCAATGACAACGGATTTATAGAAATTAAATTGAGCAATTTCATTTTTTTATTAAAGCATTTTTAATTTACCAAAATAAAAAATTTATTTATTTTAGAAAATAAAATTATTGGCGATTAACAATAAAATTCTGCATTTTTTAATTTCTTTCTTCATAAACTTTTTGTTTATAAAATTTAAAAATAACACAAATAAAATTTATAATGCTAAATATACTAAATATGAAACTTTTTAAAAATGAAAATCAGGACTGATACAAGACATTCTTGAGAACAAGTTGATTTTAGATATTTTCTTATTGTAAAATTAATATTTTTTAGACGATTTCTCTGGTTGGAGTCAGACCTCTCAAAAAAATTAACTTTCCAGCAGCGATTTGGAAATTCAATTTTCAATTGATTTGGAGCCGGAGATGGGCTTGGGGCTTTTCCATCCAGCTCCTTAGACATTGACTTAAAATTTTACATGGCAGAAAGGTAAACATGTTTCGTAGTTATTTTTGGCATTTTGTGCAACATATTGCTCAACTTGCGCTTCATTTTTCAAATTAAACTTCATTTTTCAAATTTAAATAAATTATTTATTATTACAATTTTTGCTTGTAAAATATCTGCGAAATGGATGACATGTTTTTTTTAATCTTCCGCCGGCGGTTTGTTTTTGTTCTCCTTCTCCGTCATTCATTCTATCAGCTAATTGCATTCAAATTCAATGCATTTCCGCCTTATTTTACTTCTCTAAAAGCAACATTCGCCGTCAATTGTAATTGATATGAATTAAGTGAAGTAAAAAAAAGTGGCCAATGTTCAATTAGCCTCGCGTCCTTTGCGCTAGCACCTTTGGACTTGGACCGTATGTTCTCGGTACTGCCAGGTGTGTTATTACCTTGCGTTGCCAATTCAATTCACACATTGTTCCTTACTTTCCCATCCAAATTCAATTTGAGCAAACCCAATTTTCAATAGCATTTGACATATTTAATTTTCTTTATTATTTTATATAACCGATTGAGTATTTATTAGCGATTTTTAGAGCATTATTTTCCACCTTAACTTTTGACCGGATCCCATATTTATTTGGTGTTGCCCCCTTCCCCCGAAATGAAATTCTGGCTCAACCTAAAACTAACTTTCAGTCAAATTCGAATAAACTGACCTCTCCAAATTACTATTTGAGTTTAAAGGTATAAACTAAAGTTGGTAAATTCCTCTAAAATGTATTTTCTGAGATTATAAATTTTAGGACTGCAATTCCGAGAGATGGGATACAGCCTGTTCTAGTTAACTGCTGTATATTTGGCTTTTTCGACTAACGCACCGTGTTCCGATAGTTCCCATCTTCCCACGCCCTTTGCTCCAATTCTTTGCTCTTTTTGCTTCTTTTTTTTATTTTGTACTACCCCGGCGAGAATCGTGGGAATCACTTTCGATATTGTTCCCATTCCTTCAATTCCTGTGAAAAACAATTTGTTCGTTTTATAATGAAAAAGAGTGCTGGTGATGGTGAGCTAGCCAGTCGTGGGATATATACATAAGTTTTTTTAAATTCTGAATTTATATTTTCCAAATTGGCATGGATCCAGATATTTATTTTTTGGTTTCAGGTCAAAATATGGGCTTTTTCAATCGTTTTGATACATATAATTGGCCTTTTGTAAACCAGAAAACCTTGATCTGTTGTAAATTTATAGACCTTTAAAAAATTGTGGCTTATGGCAAGGAATAGAAAGGTCTATAATTTGGCCATTTTTTGATTGCAAAAAAATTTCTCGCATATGTATTTTCATGACAAAAATATTTTTTCCACCTAAAAATTAATTAAGGATTTTTGTAAAATTTTTGGAAAAAACTGTTGTTTTTGAACCGTTTTTTTAAACAAATTTTTTAAGCAAAAAATAAGCCTGCTTTAAGCCCTTTTCCAGTCCTTGCAGTGAATTGGATATAGGAAATCTATTTTTGGTCTATTTTTATTTGCAGATTGAAAGATACTCTGAGAAGTACAAACAGTTATTACTCGAATTTACTTATATAGCGTGACTTTTTCACCATTTATTCATCGTATTTTTATTTTTGTCCATATTTAGCCATTTTACTTTTATTTTGCCATTTTTGGGACCAAATTTTACTTGGAAGTATTTAGCGTGACTTTATAGATGTCTAAATACATATTTTGCCCCCTTTGTCCATATTTTCATAATTAATATTACATCTTTTATATGTTTTCTCATTATTAATTATTAACCCATATTTAGAATAGCATGAGTTTCTAAAATTGGTTGCTTTTCGAAATTTCTTAATGTTTTTTAATTATTGCTTTTAAATATTTAAATCTCATTGTTCGAACAACTAATGACTATTTTATACATATACCGTATTTCTTCTAATTATCGTCCCGGGCGGAAATTTTTCAATACCCCTCTGAAGGGGGGGGGGCGGGGGAGGCGTAAATTTTTCAATTGAAAAATTTTGGGA